>JAANSM010002093.1:0-16057 GCA_036850725.1 Orchesella villosa
TAATAATAATTCTGATTTTTTCTTCTAAATTTGCCTTCAACTATAAAAACGATCGGCTCTGAATATACCAATGTTCCAGTTGGTTTGGTTCGTTAGTGTTGGATCTATTAGGTGGAATTTCTAGCAGTAGTCGATGGAATGTGCAAGCAAACCACAACTCTGACAAAATAGTTTACTCTAAACACTCGAAAACTTGTAGAAAATCAAAGTTAGCATAAATTATAGTTTACATATTTAGCCGGCTGCTTTATCACGGCTTATTCAATTCATGGTCTAAGTTAACATGAACTATCACTAGAATTAAAGAACGAAATAGTGTAGAGGTTTATATGATTTTACAAGGGCAAAGAAGAGACTCGAACATCTTATTAGCATGCCCGTTTGCATCTGCTTTTATTGCAATCATTATACACAGCGTGAGAAAACGTGAACCAGAATTCTGAAAAAAGGATCCTCGAGGTATTTCAGGATTTTTTAAGAGTCTTAGAAAACCCTCCTGCACTGAAAAAAATGTTACCATAATTTTCTTCCATTATTGGAACTGCAATAATGCATACATTCAAGACTCATACCAAATACATATAGCACGGAACCGCTGAACAGAGTTCAAATACTGAGTAGTTGTGTATGTTATGTTCAGCAATATATAATGCTTAAAAACTGCAGGTAAAGTGTGAGCACGTTGCGATGTTGGTTAGAAGGATGAATGTTATGTCCTACTCCTAATGCTACTCCTAATGCTACGTTTTGTACAAGAATGTACTTCATCGAAATGAATGAGTGAATACCATTATGAGGTGACGTGTTGATCACCATAAAATCTGACCTAACCAAAGCATTGGTCGTCATTGTACAGCGACATACGCAATGTAAAGGGAGAAAAAAGAGATATTATGTGAAATTGAAGGGTTGATGTTGATGGGGTTTAGTATGTAATTTTAATGTTTTTAATATTTTTCAACGTGCCCAACGGTCTTAATGTCTTCATTTGCCTTCATCTCCCCCTCTCCAATTTCCTCGAGGGTTATCTAGGTGGAAGTTTAAATACGTAAAACCACTTAGTTTTTCTTTTCAGTGACGAAGAGAGAAAAGCCAAACCTTCTTTTCTTGGCTTATTAGATAAGCTAATGGAAAAACCGGGAGATGAAATAATGATTTCTCTCCTCTTCATGTACCATTTATATACAACTACTGCTGTTATTTCAAATGCCTCATCACTATGTAATCTCTGTGGGGCAGATTTATTTAAACTCTGTGGGCTGCACTCGTTTTTTGGACTACACACAGCAACTTAACTAAATAACTATATCTACCTGCGTGATCCTTTTGCATTGGTATCATCTTGTGTATCATCATCACTTCGCGGTATATTCTCATGCATAGACAAATATGTTAGTCAGGTAGGTTGTTTCTTCTACGTGGTCGACGAGAGAAGGGATGATGATAATGTTGTTTGGGGGTTCGATTGCGAGAATTGTTGTTTTTATATTATTTCAAGCTATAAATCAGAAAAGATTATAATATATTGAGGTGGCCTGGTCTGCCTGCTCTCTAATTAGGTTCTGATGGCGATACAGAGAGCCTAGTCGTCCAAAAAGCTCTTGCAGCTTTAACGATCTCATCTTATACTTGTTTGACTGTTGTGGCTCTCCAATTTCGTCTTTTGGTTTTCTCTCTCTCACTTTTTCTTTACGAGCAAAGCAGCATCAAGCAAAGGAGTGAAATAGGAAGGGAATATTATTATTGAGTCATTTTTTTAACTGGATGGGTAATATGTATACCGTGGTTGGTGGTGGTGGTAGCCAGCTAGCTTTATCTCTTGAATTTAGTTGAAGGTGGCTTTTTACACACAATATTACTTTTTGAGATGACGGGGAAAGAAGATAATGATAAGATAAAAATGATGATTTGGTACAAGAACGCGAGACAAAGAACAAGAGAAGTTGTAGTCAGCCATGCATAAACAGACATTTAAGGGACTGTGATGATAAATCTATGGATGATGATGATGATGTTTCATGTTATTGTTAGTTGTCCAGTCAGCTCGAAGCGTTACTTGTCAGCATTTTTAGATGGGAGGTTTTCCTTATTATTATGTATTCATTAATTTTACTGCTCTCCTCTCTACCTCATTTTCTTTCTCGCTTGAGTCCAGCGTTATTATAGCCAACGCTTATTTGTGGCATTGCATTTCATCCCTTATGGGAGGTTTTCCTTATTATTATGTATTCATTAATTTTACTGCTCTCCTCTCTACCTCATTTTCTTTCTCGCTTGAGTCCAGCGTTATTATAGCCAACGCTTATTTGTGGCATTGCATTGCATCTTGCATCCCTTACTCAAGTTGGTACAACGAAACGAAGGGTTTACAAATCCAATCTTGATATGTGTAGGAGAATGATGTAGAACTAAGCATGCACCAGCGCAGCTAAAAAGCTTGTTAAGACCGTAATGACTCTGGTCTTGTATTTTACGTTCCACAAAATATTTAATGCTTTCACAAGTATAAAGTAGCCACCTTTTTGTACAGGTTGATGTGAGAACACTCAAATTATATTAGATAAATTGTATTTGTACACACGTAATGATCCACTCCACCATTATAGCAACGGTATTAGGTTGTTTTAAAGTGGAGTGACATCGTGTCCGTGTGTCCTATCGTCGTGTCCTCGAGTTTGCCAAGGTTTTCTTGAATTTGTGTGTGCTCAAACTTGTTGAAACTATTTTGTGTAATAAATACTTACCTAATGCAAAACAAGAACTGAAGTCATTGAGATCATGACAATGAAAAGTGAAAGAATCTGGATTCTGTGAGATGATGACCCGAACTTTTGTATAGCAAGCTGCTACCTGCGGCTTCTTTGACAGTTGATTGTCAGTAGAATGTAAAATGTAATGCAGTCATATGTAATAATATATAATCATGCTTCCAGCAGCTTTCCTACAAGCAACACAAGCCTAGCCCAACCATGCATTTAGACATGACACATGATAAGAAAATAATGCAAGTTAAATGAAACAGAAAATATTTTTTCGGTTTGGGTGGTTTTTGTAAAGCATATCAAGTCATATTTTGAGTAGTGTATATTTTGTTACTTTATCCAAAGCCTCATCTGTTGTTGAAACATACATATTTATTTAATGGAAATATATTTACATAAAAATATTTTTGTATTCATCGGGTGATGCTCATGTCCAGTCTTTCAGTTTTTTACCTTGTCTTTTGAATATTTGAGTAAACTATATAGGCTTACTACCGAACCGAGTATAACTTATTTGGCCTAGTTATACGATAGTCTTAATAGATAAAAATTTCTCCATCAAAAACTTGATGAGGAGGGGAGAATGATGCTTCCTTTTTTTTCTTCAACATCATTCATGACTTGTCACGTATATGAGTGCAATAAAAAGTCGAAGGCAAGTTTGTGATTTAATAGTTGTGAGTTTTGCTATTTCAATTGAGAGTAATTGCTCATGATCCGGTTCTACTTGCATTTGTGGATAGTATAATACAAAGCATTGTTGGAAATGGTATTGTGAACAGGAATATACTACTTTGTCAGATTCTTGCTTTTCTTCATGGGTAGCAGGAGCAGCAGGACAACAAAATAAATACGAAAGTGATTATGACTGCCGAAATTACTTAGGTATCATCCTTTCTTAATAACCCTGCTGCTGTCTTCTTTCTCTAATGCCTATCATAACATCTTAAGCTGAGGCCTTTTGAATAGAGACAACAAAAGGCTGCAATGAATAATATAATCTGCCGTGTAATGTTTGTAACGTAATAGCAATTCGAGTTGAAAATTGGAATTTAAATGAAGACAGAATTGTAATTACATCTACACACATTCTTCATCCATTGAATTCAGATAAAGAGCTTGTATATATTATGATTCAAAGCAGGGAGCTTGTAGATTCCTTGCTTTACATGGTAAACCTTTAATAATAATTATACCTAAAGTTACCTTACGCTTATATGTAGTCAGTTGTTTTGGCTCCTGATCTTCTAAAGTTGCATTTATTAGGAAAGTAAACTAACCAAGTTTGCTTTCATCGTCGTCATCTATTCTCTTCTTTAGTTGCTCTGTCAGTGGCACCTGACGTTTTGTTCTCAATTCTGAAGCTGCATTTATTAGGAAAGTAAACTAACCAAGTTTGCTTTCATCGTCGTCATCTATTCTCTTCTTTAGTTGCTCTGTCAGTGGCACCTGACGTTTTGTTCTCATTCTGTTTTTGTAAATGTTAGAAAAACTGGAAGATGATATGCCTCTAGATACCTGTTTTTTACACATAGATCAGATACCAACACTTGTATATATATATATATCTATGTGTATTTATTCCCGTATTCACCTTCAGCGTAGAATTTAACGTTGATGGAGACTTCCAGTTTTATTCCTGATGAACTTGTGATCTCTCTACTTTAGAAAACCAGAGCCACTTTTTACACAAGTTGTTCTCCGCCTGCCTGACTGTGTAGTGACTTTCCAGTGGGTTGTTCTTTGGGTATAAAAGTCAATTGAGTTTCTAACCACGTTCAAACAGAAGCTTTTTGATTTTATTTGATGAATAAACTAGATATAAAAGTAAAGTCATCATCTGCTAGAATTATATTGTTGAATATAGTAAGTGTTTCGAGGCATCTTTTATTCGAATCACTTTACTAATCTGTATTTTATATGAGGTAATGACAAATGAGAAGTATTATCTTTACGTGAGATGCCATTTGGTTGTAAAAGAGAAGCGCGAGGGGGCTAAATGAACCGTAACTTTCTTTGTATGCAATGCAGTTACATATTTTGTCTGTTGGGGTTAATGTATGCATGTATAAAACGTTTCCAGCCGAGAGGTGCATGTACATTTAAGAATATTTCCTGTCTGGTCATTTTAAGATTGCCCAAAAAAATTTAAAAAAATATGTTAGGAAACTGTTGACTTTGCTGAGTAATACGGAGATGATATATAACGATCAGAATGCTTGTTTAAGCAAGGGGTAAATGCTGTTTCCCCATTCTCGTATTCTTGTTAAAAAATAGACAAGAAGGACCAGAAAAATAGGATCATGTCTTGTGTTGGTTTCTAAATAAAAATGTCCATAGCTGTGAATAAAACAGTTGTGGTCTTATATGTTAAGTAACACATTAGATGGTGAGGGTTGGAGTGATAATATTCTTTAGGATTGATTTTTTTCATTGCATTGTAATTGCTACCTTCGTCATTCGATACTTGATACATCTTCCTAGAATGCCTTGTAGTCCATCGTAGTATCGGATGTGAGTGAGACACATGAATTATCAGCGTAAACTTGAGACTTGAGCAGTATTTCAATCTCTCAATTCATTTTAAGTTAGTAACTACTTGGAATGATGCCTGATTTCCATATAGTATTGTGTGTCTCTGAATCTAACATCATTGTCTTTGAAATTGTCTGGCGAGCAGTGCTGGTGGTAGTCAGTCTGCTTTACGACTGCTCTGGCATTAAAGTAAGAGTAAGAGTTAAAAAGGCTTACTTTTTGGTCTTCTCCTTTTTAATCTTGGAGACAAGCGGTATGTTTTAGCTTTACTTACCGTCTGAAAGACACAATGTAATATGAAAGGGTTTAGAGAAGAAGAGAAAGATATTGCGTGCTTTTAAGATTGAGTTTTCAGCTCAATTGACTCCGCTGGATGAATGCTAATGAGGAGCAAGTGAGTGAGTGGTCTGTCGGTCGGTCGCTTCATCATCATCTTCATCATCATGGGTCCTTTGGAGATATATAATATACTTGATTTTTTGGTTTTTGTTTGATCGTTTATATTGTAAGTGGCTGGTTTTATGCTACAATGATGAAGATAATAGTTGGTCGAGAGCTCTGATATAATGGTAGCATTGCCAGTAAGGCAGTGGCAGTTTCAGTGTAGGCAACTGTAATAATAAACCACTAGTTGGTTTTGATTCCTCGACTTCTCTGTGTGGCATATAAAAAATTGAATTTTAGGTTTGCTTTTCTCTTCACTGGACAGGATGAAAGGGGATTGAATATAAATTTCATTTTTTTCTTCAAGTCTGATAACGTAGTGGTGTACATGTATGTGTACACGAATCTTTGCTCATTTTTTTTAGCAGAGATCTTTGTAAGATCATCAATGAGTTGCCGTATTTATGAATTGAATAGAGTGAGGATGAGGATTTAAACCACCCTGCTGAAGCAGTCAGATTTGATATTATACTTTTCAGAACTGAATTTCGTAAATAAATTGTAGACATTGGTGGTAGATATATGCTTGAAGACGTAGTATTATGTAGTAGATCGGCTTCAGTTGTGCCTAAGCTAGTGTGGGTTTGATTTGATTGTTGTGCCGTGGATATGTAATTACACGATGCGAAGATGCAATGGATTAAGCCTTTTAGTCACTTAATCTCCTATGATGTAGCTGCAGTAAAAAAAGCAAGAGTGTTGTTGGTATGTATTAAGTTGATTGGCTTAAAAATGATGATATAATGATAGTAATGCTGATATTTAAAACAGCTGTAATTAAGTGCTTAGAAGGTAGCTTTTACTTTTCCTGTTTGCCTTGCATTTTATATAATGGTTGTACTGTCCAAATACTAGTAGCACCGTGTTTAGATTTTCTTGTAATGTATTTAGTTTGATAAAACCCAGGGGAATTTGCTTTGTACACTGTAAAGTCAAGAATAGAACGGATTATATGCACTTTAACAAATGCTAATAAACTAATAATGATTATGTTACATGTATCGGTTATCTCCTTTTCAAATTCAATGCATAAAGTATCAGATATAACTGCTAGTATTTTTAAAAGTAACAACTGGTAAAATGATTCTCGTTGACTTTTCCCAGAAAGTTGCTACGTCTGTGGGCGTGAATGTGGAGAAGTGAGGTGTGAAAGGACTGCATGATTTGAACAGATATGGAGTAGTTTATGTTGTTACTCGTATTATATGAAATGACGTGGTTGGCAGGACGTAATGGGTTGTAGATGTTTTAGTACTGCATTCAATTTGGCATTCTTGAGCTCTCGCTGAAAATTATTGAAAATGGTCATGAAAGCAAACGTGTTAAGTTTATATGGTGGTGTGTGAGTTATATTTTCCTGGTGTGTTGTTGAATTTATTTAAATATGAAACTACAGTATATATATGTTTGCTGACTGCTGGTAATCTTGGCATTTTGACACATGGTAATTTCAACCTATAGAAAAATATTTGATCTAAATGGCCTGTTTATTTTTCGTTTTTTTGCAGATTGTCGGTTAGTGGAAGTACGCCAAGTTTGCCTGAACTGTCATTGCTGGCAGGACGACCAAGAAGTGGGGCTGAAGGTGGGGCCCCGGGAGGGATTCTGGGAGGAACTCCAACTCCCGGAGTGACTGGCTCAGCAGCCGAACTTCATGCTGCAGCCGCTGCTGCTGCCTATAGTCGACTAACCTCCCCATACATGGACCCTCTTTATGCTGGTCTCCATTCAAGTCCAACTGCCTCTTTAAGACTGAGCCCAATCGATTCCAGAGGTCAGTATCTAGGTATTACACGAGTCATTTTTCAATACACTTTTATAATATAATATAACAACGTTGCTTAATAAGCTAAAAGGTGTAATATTAATAATAGCTTACACGTAGTTGGAACCACACACATTAATTACCTCCTTATCACACAATCTTTTTACTCTGAAATGACTTCTTAATATAGGCTTTGATAAGAAAAATTCCACTACATTTTCCAACCCCCTTTCCTTTTTTTCTCCTGATGAAATATTTGCTTCATAAACAACATTGTATTTTTAATATCCAGATGACTAAGAAAGCCATTAAGCTACGTAAAAGTTAAGTAATGCTTTTACCTTTTTTGGGATAAAAATTTGGATAACATTGCATGTTCTCGGCTCTTGAATTTTTGTAGCAGACAATAACAATCCTCATTAGCAAAAAAGCATATAACTGTCAGGGAACAATGCTTCCTTTTCCCCCAAATTTCGTGCAGAACTCGTTGGTCTGTGGCCCAAGTGCCAAGTAGCACTTCTTGTGCAGTACGCTTTTAAGCTCGTTTGTTCGCTTGCTACTTTTTTAAGTTATGTGTCAGACAGGAAATAGATCGTTGAGCATAATAATGTTATATACCCATGCTTTTCTCCGCAATATTGCTACTGGTGGTACGCATTTAATTCTTTCTTTCTTGCACACACACACACAATCACGACCATATTCACCTGATGGTCATGTCATATATCATATAAGTATGGTTAAACACACATTTAAAGGTTTAATTGAGCATGTAGTATTGCCACGTTTTAAGACTTTTTTTCGATCCGTTTGCCTTAGTGTTGTATTGTTACATGTAAAAAGTCGCTTGCATGTCAATGATTGTATGAGAATAAATAATTATATATAATCACATTTAGATAGCAACTCTTTCCCGATAGTTGGTGGCAAAATGCTCATTTGAGGGAATTGTATATTGCCATTATTACCATCATTTCATGATACCGTTTGCGTTTCATGGTATGCGCAGAACAGGAAGCATGAAAGCTCAATATTTTCAAGCTCACATTTTTGTAAATTCACAAAATAAAATGTGTCTGCCTGAGAGCATTCAGGTGTTGTTACAATCCCGACTCAATACGTTATATACACAGAACAGAAGCTGTGATACTGTGTTCACTCTTAGATTTGATTTTTCTAAAATGTTTAATGGTATTGCGTGAAGATATTCTTGTAAATGCTTTAAAATTTATTTGAGAGTGAGTTTACATTAATTTTTCATATAAAAATAGTCATACTCATACTCACACTATAATTAAATTAATTAAGTAGTAGGTAATCAACAATGTTTTTAATTCTAAATGTGCAATATAATTTTTTTACAAGTAAGTATACAAGATAGAGGAGGGATCAGATTAACTAATATAAAGCTGTTGACAGTTGAGCATTAAATTCGTTGTTAGTATTAAAGTGAATAGGTCTGCACTTGCAATGAATTGCATATATACACCTCGACATTATATCTTATTATGCTTGCATGTTCAAGTTCACGCAGCGTTCTTCTCTTCTCGCTTCCCTTCCGTGCAGACTGCAGATAGATGATCGGATCGAGGATTAAACGAAGTGATAAAGTCGTTTCATGTCATCTTGTACATAATTTAGTTGACACTTCGGAAGCTACCACAATTTTGTCCATGTCAGTAATGAAGAATTACGTGTAAGATGAAATGATCATCATGATGATGGTTCTAGGCGAGAGTGACAACAATATGCCATGCCATATATAATATATACTCATCTGATATATCTTTTGGTATCGCTCAACATCCTATTAGAATCATAAAAATTGCTTCCTTTATCTCTTTCCAGGACTTGTTCGTACAATGAGTTCAGGCTATTTGCATACTATATGGTTTCACATAATGCATAAAAATGTTTGAGTTGAGCTCAGAATATACTCAACTGTGAGTAATGATGAGAGTAGAGTTGGCTGTGACTGGTTAAAAAACTTTTAAGTTGACAGCTTCTTTAAAAGCCTTTTTAGTCAGTGTGTCAGTCAACATTGGAGATTTATGATAAATACCATATGCAGCATCATGAGCTCATTATGTAGCAACAGCTTCTGGTTCTTCTTTCCATTCCAATATATGATGCCTCCTATGCTTACTTTGTTACGAATACTGGTGGAGAAAAAAAATCGTGATTTTAACAGCTTCATATACAACAACAATATAAAGGTTTAAACTTACTACGGGCTTTGCTTTTCTCGTGCATGTTACTTCATCATATTCTCGTGTATCAAAGTTGATTATAGAAAGCGCTCTAATCAGAAGAAATGATCTGCGATTCTCACTTGTTTGTGATTGTTAGTAATAGCTCAGTATATAAGATATTATATGGCGAGCTTTTATTGCTATCTATCTGTTTTATTTCTTTTGGGAAACATTGAAGACGACCTCTCTGGTTCGTGTGTATTTCATTCTCATTCGCAAAATTAACTTCATGTAATGTAATTTCGGTGTATGAAGTTGAACCGATTGCATGAGGAAAAAACTTAGGTATATATGATAAGTTATTTTCTTAAAGAACTGAGCGGAGCATGCAATGAGAAAAAAATGTTTATTTATTCTGAGAGTTGATGGACTCGGGGTGCTCAGAAGTGTGTGTGTCGGTCGGTATCCTTTTCCTCCTCTGTTATTTCTTCAATATTTCCGCTTCTCTTGTATTCCGCAGCACATGCCTTCGTCGTCCACATGGTTTTTTGAGAAGAGGAACTTACTCCAAGTAACTTACAGTATGTATCCTGTGACAAGAAAAGGATTAAATTCAATTCAAAGCCCATAGTCTTGACGTATTAATGCATTATACACACGGGAATGAAAAATAATGGGATGCATATATACTCTTAACGGTAATAAAAACAACTATAACATACGTCAAGGGTAGAAGATAGTTGTTTTTTACTGGACTGTATGTTTGCTATTGTCATCTAGGATGAAATTGATGTGTGCCTGAGTTGAGTTAGTTGAGGATGAGAGAGGAAGATATATACTCATAATAATCTTACATGTTTGTAAGTATGTAAATCTTCAAAGAAATCCCTACACGCATATATTAACATGTGTCAAACATTCTTGATCTCTGAGACCTGCCATCAGCTTAAGAAGTTAATCCTAAATGCGTGCATAAATTTTCATTTCCTCGGCTTTTCTCTAGTACCGTTTGAATCTAGTGGATTTGTATTTGTCAGAGCTTTTTTACCCCTTTTCCCTTCCTCCAGTTATCAGGAAATAAGGGATACATTACCACTGTTTTGATGCAACAAGATGCATGAGGCGGTTTCAAAAAACTCATCAAAGACAAAATGCATTCTGTCGGCAGGCTGCCGGCTGTTAAAGGTTTTTAAGGAATTTGATAACAGATTCTTTGCATAAGCATGGGATTTATAAAGCACGCAGTGTCAGTATCACAATAACCTTCATTACGATGAAAGTTTTTTAGATGCTCACACACACCCCTCTCCTTGCGTCAACTGTCAAAGATGTGTCTCTATTTTCTAAAACATTTAAAAAACAACTTCCGTTTGTTTTGAATTTATGCAAAGGCAAAGGTCAAGTGTCAGCATCACGTTCCCGTAAGCATTCCAAATCCAAGTCATATCAAAATGTACAAAACAAGGAATTTTATGTTTTGTTTTCCATCCCAATGTATCTGCCCTATGCGAATTGTACAATTCCATGAAGTTCAAAATCCAACGCTTATCCATCCACATCTTATGTGTTTAACAGGCAGTAAACTTGTCTTAAAGAATTTAGCTCAGAACAACAAAAAATCGGTCACCTGTCTGTCAGATAGTCTGTCTTATTAACTTCTTGACTGTTCGTTTTATTCAACAAATTTTGTACCAATGGGATGTTGATGTTGGTTGACGTAAAACAGAGTTTGAACCATGAGAATTTCATTTGGAATGCCTTAGATTGTAGAATGCTTTCTTCAAAATGCAAGATTTTGTGATCTTGTCGTATCATCGTTTTTATCAGCTCTCAAAAAAACACACAAAGCAACCCATTGACTCATGTTTAGGAATTTGTGTTTGTAATAACAGATGTTGGAAAGAGGCATTCCACACCTTCGAATGAGTGGTAGGAGCATAATTTGTGTGACATCAAAACGACAAACAAGTTTAGCTTATTCTCGAACTTCTAAACTGTGTTGGCAAGCTAGAGCGACTCGTTGTACCGTGTAGCTCTGGATAAAAACGATTTCTTAAGATTTAGGTAGTTAAGCCAGACAAGCGTGGCATAACCCACCATAAGTATGTGAACCATGCAAGGATCATATAGTTAAAATGTTTGAATACAACAACATTTCTATCTGTTGATGAATATGAGTTTTGACAATCTTTACTAGAACGGTTTTTTAAATTCTTATGACGTTCGCCTTCGCCTGCATGAGCCTTACTTTCATCGTTATCATTCATAGCAAAATGTGGTGTTTGAATTATAGCGGAACAGCATAATGAATACGTAAGCGTGTTTTAGCTATATCCATCGTGAATGTTAAAAATAGACACTTTTTTTTACTAATCTTTAAAATACGTCTTCCCCTAATTCAAATCCGATTATACGATTGAGCTAGCGTCTATATAAAACATTACAATGCTGGTAGCTGCACAATACATAATTACAATTACTGATCGCGGACGCAAGACGCAATAAAAACATGAATTACGCTGTTGATAATGTAAAGGGTCATGCTACAATTGAGGATCGAACTGGCGTAATGAGATCTAAGTATGCTTTATAATGGTGAGCAGTTTCTCTTCACCCCTCTATGTACATTAATCGATACTAATACATGCATAGCTTTCCAATGTAAGTACAAAAGACAAAAAGCTACGTGATTTCCAGCTAAGATTATTACGCAATCTAAAAAGAAAAAAATGAATAAAAGCGAATATCCGCTATTACAGCAGTTGTGGCACGCTCATTCCACCGAATACCTCTGAGATATGGTGGTTGAAAGGTCGATTTTCCAGACTCCACAACGCAACAAGATGATATCGCTCTGAGGGTTGCTATTAAGGATCTCCAATTTCAAACCGGGTTATTTGGTAGAGAAAAAGTTCAATGGAAACCGTTTCAGTGGAAGCATGTGTAGATATATACTGTACTCGTCTTTGTGTGATTTTTTGTTGGGTGTTCTCCCAAAATATGATGACATCCTTGTGACCATCTGATTTGTGGCTTTTATACTCATGAGTGTGTCTCTGCGTAATGCCTCGGCATAAGGCATGCAGATGGGATGGTTGGAGGTGATGGAGAAAAATGAGTTAGTGAACTGTGTGTACATAAAGGCACCCACATTGCATCAACCGCATTGTACCAAAGAGCTTAAAGGAATTGTCTTGTGTCATCATATTTTGTATAATCTGATGAAAATGATGAAAACCAAAGACAGAGGTGTCACATTTCATATTTATTACGTAAGGTTGGCAAGGGTAGAACACATAGTCAGCGTTGAAAAACGGGATGTTAATTCAAAAACCAAATTAAAAGGGTTTGTTTAGTTTTTTTTACCGAGAAGGAAGTTGATTGTGTTGTTGGCATATTTCTTGAGTTTTGATGGTGTGTATTGGATGTTTGTGGCACGTTAGGTCTCATTTTGGTCTTTCGCCAGAAACCAGCGGAAAGCGAGAAACGGCTTCTAATGAGTTGGGTAATGAACCGTAAGAATAGGAAATTTTTCACTGACTCTATGCTAAAGTGTTAGAATTTTTGCGTTGCTTTGAAAAACTTTTATGTATTTCCTTACGGAGTTCACAGTGTGAGTAAAAATGTATTTTTTTAAGTTTGTTTGTGAGAGATGCCTCACAACTCACAACCCACTTGATTAAGAGACGTATTCCATTAAATTTAGTAGAAGAGATTTCTCAACGTATACCTCCGATTTCTTTCATCTTTGTAGCAGCCAATCTGCAAATAATTTGGAATTCTTTGGGCATGACGGGAGAGTATGAGCTTTTCCGAAGGCGCTGAGAAATCTTTGAGAGGATGATGATTGGAGCGCAGAAATCTATTGAGTTGGTCGACTCGAGGAACTGAAATTGTTCCATCGTTCATATGCCCTCTCAGTGTGAGAAAGAGTTGGAATGTGGAATCTAGTGAATTTGGATTGGAGGTCTCGTCTGGGGTCGGGATTTTTTCGGCAAGATAATGAGCACCTACGTGGGTTCTCTGTGTGCAACTCAAATCTTGAATTATGAGATCTCATTTGTTAGGCAGAGAGTCGTTCTGACAGGGACGCTTAAAGGGGAGAATCATCACGGGTGATAAAGATGAGATAAAATACTTTTTCGTTGAAATGTTTTACACTGACAGATGAAAGCTTAGCACTCCTTAACATACGCATGAGTTGAACATTAAGGTATGTATGCTCCATACAGCACGAACTTTGGGGGATGACTCAAAAAATGACTTGTTGGCTTTGATTCAAATGGGGCAACTTGCAATTATCGAATAACTTAGTGACTCGTCCAGAATTGTATGTAGCTTATAGTTTAATTTTATGCTAGTATTCTTAGTTTACCATAAATAAATGATGTCTGCTGGATTATGGCTTAAATTATCCTTCCCAACTGATAATTAATTGTTTTGGTTTCCTTTTTTCTCTTTTTTAGATCAATTTCACCATTTAGCTTTAATAAATGGTAAACAAATATGAAATATGCAAGTATTTCAAGCGGTTCTTGCTTTAAACACTATTAATTCCTGTGCTTCTACTCTTCAGCACATTGGAACTGCTGGAATCAAATCGGAATAATAGTGAATAACTAAATTATTTGTTTGCTTTAGGGTCAGCTGGTTTGGGTATGCCCCCGGATTATATGAGCGTGGCAGCATCAGGATTTTGTCCAAGAACACTCAGTGATTTACACCCTGTGTCAACACTCAGTTCAGCCGAGCTGGCTTTTGCCTTTGACAGTAAGTTGGTTTTACACATTTTTCACCTTTATGACTTGATACAAACTCCTAAAAAACATATTCACACGACATATGAAAGAAATAAAATGAAACCTTATCACATCATCACACACGGAAATCTATTTAGAATTGCTGGACTGTGTAAACATTGCTCTTTTAAATGGCATTGGGTTTTATTCATAGGTAATTTAAATGTTGACATTGTTGACTAGCTGAAAAAGGATGGATTGAGACAAGTATAATACAGTACAGTATAACAGCATACCTCCATTTTATCACCCCTCATGCTCTAATATCATAATTTATAGGGTAAAGCTCCAAAACTTATGATACTCTTCTCACCTCCCAAATCAAAATATGTCTTTTTTCTCGCCGATTTTGCATATAATCTATTCCATGGAGGATTAACCGAAGACTCGGCACATTTCTTTTGTTGCATTTTACGTTATGCTTGCATACAAAGGCTTAATGATTCAATTCATAGTGTACTATTCAGCAATCACTATTAGATCTTTCCTAGTATGATTTTATGGGAAGTTTCATATGGAGATGATAGTGGAAGATAATAATTATTGCGGATTCTAGTGAGCGCATTTATCAAACACATCTCAAAGCTAATAAATGAGAATTTGCTCTAAGTCTATTTGAATTTCGTCGTTTGCTCATTTTATACCACACCATTCGAAATGACCACCTTAAACGTATAAAAATAATCTACAGCAATGGAGGTGGAATTTTAACGGACAAATGCGTGTGTGAGATTTTAGGCTCATTTTACAAAGCGGAGTAATAATGCGGATGATAATGTGATGACAAGAGTCATGGGCTGGGGATGATGCATGTGTATTTCAAACTGAGGGTGAATTATGTGAAGAGTCGAGTCTTTTACGTGTTTTATTACGCACAGTCGTTAGAATGATTGAGAGCAATGTGTTTAGTACAGAGAACGTTATATAGCTCTAACTTGAGCATACATATAAGTTTAGCAAGAAAAATAAACAGTTTTCATGATCTGATCCTCTTTGTTCATGCATGTCCGTTTTTTTGCATGTCAGTAACTTATAAGGGAAAAGATGAGAGCGTATCGGTGGAAATGCTTCGTTTTGTTAAACGAATGAGTTGACTTGCCTAATATCCCTGAGCATGTAGCCATAATTCACTGATGTTTTTAACTGTACGTAAACCGTATTTTATCGACTTGGCTCTAATAAATTATCCTCGGATCAAGCTGTTTTATATTTGCATTTTTCGGCAATAAAAGAAGAGACAAATTGCATCCATCTGTTGAGAAGAAGAAAAGGAGATGCATGATCTTTTAGGTTGATTTTGGCCATATTAGTAAAGGATTATCTTCAAAGGATATTTCCATATAGCAGTAGAAATATATGTTCTCTGTTTGAGAAAGAATATATATTTTGAGAAACTTTTATCTTGATATTACCATTTTGTTTAATGTTTACATTGCTGAAAGATGGGAGCGTGGTGGCGGCTGTCCGCTCATGGGATGTATAAAATGGATGAATGAATTTTCAGTGAAGCGTATACAGTTGTAGAAAGAAAATAAAAATGAGCATTGAAACATAATTACT
>JAANSM010002094.1:0-16055 GCA_036850725.1 Orchesella villosa
CAATCTCGTGGAGTGACTCAGGCGCAAGCACAGTACTCCTAATAATTTCGTCCAGCACACTCTCTCCAGATTCGTTGATACTGTTTATATCAGCCCCTGCTTGGGTGAGAAATACCACTAATCTTGAGTTTACATTTGATTGCATAATTGGCGTGATTTCGTTTTTAGTTTTCTCGTCAATGCATTTCTTATTTTTTTCCATTAGTAATTTAATGATATTGATTTTCTCTTTTACAATGTAATCGCTGTCAGATCTACTGCCAAACACGCAAAAGTGGACGAGGTAGCGATATTCACCAAGCTTGTTTTCAAATAGCGTTAACAGATATTTTACGACATTGTAGTCTCCGCGCATGACTGCCATATGCAAAGGTGTGTACAAGAATGCGTCGAGATACCAACTTTGTTTGTAATTTATAAATGACATGCTTGCAATGTGAATGTTTGAGAAAAGAACTTTCATCAACTCCAAACTAGAGTACCTAGCAGCAATTAGCAAAAGATTGCCTATGTCAGATTCTATTGCCATTTGTGTATTGGTAGTAAAACTAATACATTTCCCAATAAAGCAAGGAATTTGATCGTAGTTGTGGTATGCTGCAGCTGTACAAATGGGAAGTATTCGTTCAAGATAATGACTGCTATTAAAATATATTTGATTCTCCTTTCGTTGGAATTCGTTGACGAAATAGGAAATCACTGGGAAGACGAACTTAAAACATGGTAAATTAACATTGTCATAATATAAGGATCCGGGTAGCTTCAAGGGAACCTTAAATTGATTTGTTTTAAATATGGTTGACAAAGTAAAATTTTGATGTACTGAAGAAGTTTTAGTGTTTTCATATACAAACCAAGCAACAAGAAATTCTGCGAATGTGCGGTGCACAAACCGGATGTCATTTGATTGAGTTGCTTCAAGTAGACCCAGTTCACAAAGTTCATTTATTGGGAGGGATGAAGTGTTCAAAGTTTTGATCAGAATGGTATGGTCAGGAAACAGTAACTGCAAGGCGTGGTACATATGCACACGTTTTATATTCTCGTAGCGAGTAAACGAAAACCTTTGCTTAAACATTTTCTGAAACTGCATGTTTACGTATCTTTGATACATTCCATAAATAGAATCGATAAGAGCACTTGAGTTGGAACCTTCATATAAATGATATCCTACACTGGAACATCTTATAGCATCTTCTTCATAAGCTTCAGCAAGTAGTCTGCATTGGAGTGGTATTCCAGCTATATCTCGCTCAGAATCAGTCATTTTGGAAGTTAGCTGTTTCAAGCATGCTTTGGTAAAATTAATTAATGAATCGTTTGATAAGGCTCCCTTCATCTCCCAAAACTTAAGAAGAAACTCTATCTGATTTGATTCTTCAAATGGCTGGATAGTGAAACCAAGCACCTGGAAAGTTTTTTCAAGCTCGACTTGCAAGTTGCGTCTAGTGGCAACAAAAATTCTGGTTTGAGGCAACGTCGCTGCAGCTTGAAGAACCTCTTTAGCATTTGAGATCTGGTTGGAATGAACTTCATCAAATCCATCAAACATGAGCACACAGGGTCCTATTTTTAAAGAATGTTCCACAAATTTCCTTCCAAATTCGTACTCTGATGACTGCTCAGCAATTATTTTGATGATTGATTCTACGTTGATCGTTTTGTTACTCAATGCTTGAACAAGTTCATGTAGTACAATGAAGCGAATTAATGTTGTATGTTGATCATCATCCCGCATAATTTGATGTGCAATGTTTGCAAGCAAACTTGTCTTCCCCATTCCTGGAGAATCAGTAATAATGACTACTTTTTGAGTGCTAGAAGCCAATTCGTCTTCTAAACAAGAGTCCTGGAAATTTGCAATGTACTTATGCAAAATTTCGGCCGATCCCGAAAATTCCACTACTTGTAATTTTCCATCCTTATGCTTAACCCAGTGGACAGGAACAGAACGAGCGTTAGCTAGCTTACGAATTTTGTCAAAATCTTCTGAAAATTGCAGGAGGATGAACCGAGCAGTAAGTTTCTTGAGCTGTTTTCCAGACACGTCTGTTGTTTCGGTGTCTTTAACAAACGAAGAAAGCTCATGCCTGTCCATTCCCTCGATCACGAATACATCATTGCAGTCATGTTTCAGCACATCTACTGTTAGTCTATTTCTACTCATGACAGTTCGATGGACATAATATTTAAGCTTGTCAGGGACTTGGTTGTTCACAACAATTGGAACATTTCCATTGGCCAATTCATCTCGAATTTTTTTATCAACTGGAGCTGTTATCTGATGCATCAGTTTTTTCAGTTTAATTTTATTTCCTTGGAACATTACATATTCTTTCGTTTCCACATCTTCATCGCGGTCAGTGTGTGCTACGACTTCCTTTACTTCCACATTGGGAAGACTTTTAAACAATCCAATAATCAATGCTTGGTAATTGCCTAGTTTGTGTTTGTGCAAGTTACAAAGTATATGAAGGCAATCAAATAAATTGTGCCTGTAAATCGTTACAACAAAAGTCGTATGTTCTAAGTAAGTTTTTATGTAAAAATGAAGACTTACAAGTGTAAAAGGTTGCAAAAATGTTCAGCCTTACCGATTCAGAAGAATATTTATAAATTTTCTAGACCAATCCTGAGGTGTAAGTGTTTCTTGCTTCAAACTATCGATTTCCGTATCTTCAAACCCAAACACAGGAATAATTGGAAGCAAGTTGTTGCACGATGAATTCCTCAAGACTTCGGTGGTCAGCTTTAACCTTGCTCTTTTCAAAATCAATTTGGCATCAATGTTGGATTGCAGAACTACTCCTTTCCAATATATTTTCCACGTTTTATTGTGCTCCATTTTTTCACTTTCAGTTTCGAAATGTGGAGACTTATTATTATTACTATTAATATTTTTGAAGCTTACAGTCTTCCTAAATTAAAGAGCTTGGATTTTTACAAATAGTACTTTTGAAAACTTGTCACGACTCGGAATACACGAATAATAGAAACTTGTTTCAACTTCAACTGATTCAGTCACAGAAAAAGTAAGACCGCTAACACAGATTACAATAATTCCTAAGACTTAACTAGTAAAATATTCACAAGGAAAGAATATGGCTCAATGTAAATTAAAACAATTCATGGGTTCCAATACGATTGACTATAAAAATCAAACACATATACTATATATATAGTCTATATATATATTCTATAGTAAATATTCTGATAACAATTTATTCACTTCCGCCTTCAAGCAAACGGAGCTTGTGTATTCGAATTAGCGCAATGTAAAACGAAACATCGAGGGTTAACAATGTAATCCTTTAAGAAAATTATTTTTACTTCAGTTTACAATTGTCAAACACTTTTAATTAAGACACAAAACATATACTCTCACTTTTCTTATCCAAACGACAAGAAAGGCATTATTGAGATTCACAGAATTTATAAGTTATATTTAGCTGTTTCTGAATTCAAAAGTTGTAATCAGTTTGCTACTACAGACTATTGAGTCGCAGACTTATTACTCGACAAACGATTCTATAACTTTTGGTATTGATGTCTTTTAAATGTTATATGTTGCTTGATTCATCAAGGACAATCGGAGGTTTATACTTAGAAACTCAGTTGTTGGTGTAAAGTTTGTGAATGTGAATTCAGTGCAATATTTAATACGTACCGTGCATTCACTTCAAAGTGTAAATTGCCAACGTAGCCTCACAGATTCCAACCACCGATTATCTTGCGTATTCGCGGAATTGCATAGCAAGCTTTTCAGCATGAAAATTTCATCGGGAGCTTGTCAATTTACAAGTTTCTACCAATCAAAATTGACACGAGTTGTTAAACGATTTCAAGAGTTTTGAGATACACAAATTCAAGGATCATGGTAATTTTCTTTAACAGAGAAGCGTTTAGGCATTCAAGCCAAAAGAATTAATTATTACAAGCACTGTTGAACAAGAACAAGTGATTTATGTATGTGATTTAGGAAAATAAGAGGCAAAAATGATCTATGTTACAATTACGATACATACAAAATCTTATGTTAATTTTTTTACTGTCGTTTATAAGCTTATAAGTCTAAGTCAACTAGGAATTGTCATGCAGGTTTGCAGTAAAATCATATCAAAGTAATAAGAAATTCTGTAAACAACTATTGGTACATTTTCGTAGCACAGTCTATGAAATTGAAGAAAATTACAAGTTATCAATGCATTTCAGAAAAGGAGTTATGTTAGTATATCATCGCAAGCTCACTTGATACTGTTGATCGTGATTATCCTTAAATAAATTTGGTGATGACAAACAGTTATCACGTAACATAACTTCAAATAAACGCTGAAAAGGATGGATGCATACACATACCATATACTAGCTACTAACTACGATCACTTATATAGAAGTATGTAGTTCTAATTTGATAAGGCTGGGAAATTTGTCTGTTTACAAAAAATGATGTTATCTGACTGGTGAATGGTAAGCATTTAAAGATTTCGGTGGCACGTACTAAAAATGTACATACATTGAAAGGTGTTTACCTATACTTTACCAAAAACCACTATCTAACTAGTACATATCCCACAATAATATTGAAGAGTGTCCTGTATCTGAATAAAAAGTCAACCTGGTTGTACACAATGTGCAATTTATGTAGAGTACGATTACAACTTGTTCTTTGTTCTGTAGCAATACATATTCTCATTCCTGAATCCATTAATGCAAGTATTGAAAATGCTTGGAATGAGAGTAAGAACTCACATACGCATCGACCCAACGGCCAGTAATTCAGTGCGGGTAATATTAGGGGCATATAGTTTGACGCAATTAAACTGATGTGTCCAGGCCCAAAAAGGTTCTCCAAGTTACTTCAAATCGTTACTTCAAATCAAACAATACAAGTCTGTCTGAAATTTGGGAGGGTTCAATACAATTAAATAAATGCTTGACATATAACACATTCTATTTGACACCGATGTATGTCTGTTGCTGAGAAAACAAAGGAAGAATAGGATGCGATGCGAGCGCATTTTATGCAAATCATATTACGTTTTATTTTATGTATCGATGATGATCATGATATTGTGTATTTTGTAGTTGTATTGTGCCTGCATGCACGTTCGTGGTGAGGAGACTCGAGTTTGTTCTTTCTCTCGTAATTTGGTAAGAGTAGGCATGCAGGCAGGAAAAAGATTTGATAATTGTTAATTGTGCTCTGAGAGCTGAGCGTGAAGGTTGGATATTGCCATCAGCTCTGGTTTGCATTAGGCAGACATTATTAATCGTATGATTTGAAACTATCAGTTGTTAGCGGTTATTTTTCAGTTAATAAACATAGCTGTAAAGGAAATAAAGCTGAATTGTGTGAAACTGTGCGTCATTGCGTTTTCATTTGTTGATTAGTCGCTCCTGCCCGGAGCTCCATTTTTACTTTCTTGAGCTAGAAGCTCTCATCTGTAATCGAAGCGTTTGGAGGCTGAGTATTCGGCAGCATACGTTAAGTGTTACAATATAATTTCTTTGAGAGATATAAAGAATAAGCAAAATATAACATACCAGTTTCATCAAAGCTAATTCCTCGTGGTAAATCCAGCTCACTTTTGTATTCAACCGGATTTTTTTTTCAAAAATCGTATACTTGTTGTGGAAATTACCAAATCGGTCAAATAACTGGATTCCCTTGTTCCGGGATTCGGTTACCGCAATGTGTTGTCCATTAGGTGAAACAGAAACGTCCCATGGATCTTGCAACTCTCATGTAAAATATATCAACAAAATCAATTTCTGAAGTTCGAATCTAATAGTCTTCAATTTTACATTTATCATTCAATGTGAATGCTTAAAAATTGTAAAATGCTCCAAGAAAAAGTATAATTTGCATGACCCTGTGAACCAAAACTGGAAATGAACTGGCCATCTAAAGTAAGGAAACATATGCGATGATTGTGTTTATCAGCGATGACTAGTCGTTTATGTTCACTATCATAAGTAGACCCCGGATTTAGCTGTTTTTATATGTTTTGTATCGGTAACTGTCTGGCAATTTCCTTTTGGATGTGCACGATATAGATGAAAATATGATCTTTTAGACCAATTTATTTCGGCATATCCAGCATATTTTGCGATTTCAAGTATGCAGCATATGCTGCAACATATTTAAGCAATTTTTACTACATATGTATTCTGCAACGATTTTCAGCCTTGAGCTGCTCAAACAGAGGTGTATATTTTTAAGCAATTACGCATAAAAGGATAAATTGAGCATAAAATATATGCAGTTTAAAAAAATATTAATTTATGAAATGGATTTTGTTCCATTCTGGATTTAAATGCTAAAAAATTCGGGCTAATATGTAAGCTAGCATTGAAAGAAAAAAATTGCTGGTGTCAATTTCGTTAGATGGGATGCAATTAAAAGCATATCCCATTTGTATGTGAAGTTTCGTATGCGCGATAATTAAATTAAACTTGAACTTGAATTACATATTATCGCCTGGTCAACTACAGTGAAGTTAACTTGGTTAAGTATCGAGAATCGAGAGAGTGTTTTCCAAGCACGGATGACTGACATTTCCCGCCATTTTTCAGCCACAAAACACTTGAAATGCACCCCCTTCCAGGAATTATAGGTCCACGAACTAAGAAAAACAAAAAAATTTCAAGTGGACTCCGAAAATCAAAATATACTGTTCTAAAATCAAAATATACTGTATCAGCCAAATCGCTGAGTTGCAGCCCTGGTAGTTTAGGTGTGAGTTAGACTGTTGAAGAATTTAGAATTACGATGTCATTTAATTTTGATTTCTATAAGAGTCTAACTAACGTGTATGTGAAGGTGTATTTGCACTACAATAACTCAATATGTCTTACTCAAACCAGAAATGCCATAAAACCCCATTTATACAGCATATTTGGTCATTTTAAGAGCATACCAGCATACATATTTTGCCATTTTATACAGCATATTTATCCGTTGGGCGACGAAGAAGTTCTTTGGATGATGAACTAAACTTAAACAGAGTGTGTCCAGCCGGATGCACGCAAACAACCTCATGGGCTTCTCGATCAGTGTAGAATAGCTCTAAACCAAGGAAATAGAAATAAAATATTAAAATTAACATAAAAGGAATTCAAAACAAAAAAAATTATGCTATTATGGGCACACATTAATAAGAGAGTGATTTTTCTTGGATTTTTACGAAATATTTCAATTTCAAGCTTACATTATTTGTTTGTAGGTCAGCAGTAAGTCCCCAAAGTTTGAATTTATTTCTTTGTGACAATCTGGGATGTGTCCAGTGTCCTTGCGGATGAGATGGTTGGGGATGTCGTGAGTTAAATCGGATTCCCTGCACCGGCATGTATTCGCATTGAATGACCAAACCATCCATCCTTCTTACGTTCTTGACCATACGTTCTGAAGACTCGGATGTCCAGTGAGCCAAGGACGATTCCTCCGTTTCCAGCTGTTTAAAATGCTCGCAAATGACGTCCTTGTTATAAACTGGTGAAAATGTTGACTTGCTCGACTCTTCCATCATAGGATTAGGGAATGGCTAAGTTTCCTAAAACAAATCAAACACAGGTTTAAAATGACAATGCTTTTATTTGTAATTAAAAGAAATCGACGCATTTTTTTGAATTAAATGTTCCCATTCACAACTGAAAGGTTTTCTTAAATTGAATATTGTGTTCGATTGTAGCATAAGATCATAGTATGTAAGTTGTATGATCATTGAGTATGTGAAAGCGTAAATGTCTAAACTAAATGCGTGCTATGTCGTAAATAGAATGCGTGAGTTTTGTAGAGTAGACAGTCGAGGTTGTGGCTGGATGCTCATTATCAATTTATTGTTCATTGTAAAAGGAGCGATGGTCGATCGTTCATGGTCATTAAAGCTCTCCGAGGAATTTAAACGGAACTTTAATTGATTCTGTCTATTTATTAAGGATATTAATTGAGCTTCATCTTTAATTTGTATTTGCCAATTAGATTGAGCGTGACTTTATTGGTAGAATAAATTAAATAGACAGTTATTTTTGTCACCTATGTGTTGGTGATCACTGACCTGATTATTTTTGCAAGTCAACGCTCGACGGGTAGTTGGGGTTCTTGCAAAACCGAACATTTGGCGACCCTGCCAGGATAAGCGGTTATCGACCAAGATAAGTGATTTGTGAAGTCTGGAGGACCTGTGCGCAGCGATTATAAATCGGCCTTTAGAGGTGTTTTAAACCAGTACTTCAATTATCAACGTGTTCAAGATGGATCTACGTGGTTTGAAGAGAAGAAGAGCTCTATTCCGACGACAGATAGCCAAACTAATGAAGTCCCTCCAAGATGACCTTGGATTGGATGATCAAATCATGGCCCAAATTGCTCAGCAGCAGCTAGACGATAATATGAGTGATAAGGATCCATCCGAGGTCGACAAAGAGTTTGATAAGGCATTTGGATATCAACGTCAAGTAAGTTACTTAACAACCATATTGGATTCTGTGCTGGCACCAAAAGTGATTCGCCCATCAGGCCCGAAAACTAGCTCGTACTCAACGGCGGTGGGAGATGCAGCAACAGTGAAAACGTCCAATTTCAAATTGCCAAGAATTCAGCAGAGGAAGAATGAGCCCTCTACAGTAGAAGAAAAGCAGAAATTGGTTGTGAAGTGTAGATATCCAATCAATGAAAAGAAAACCGTTGATCGTGTCGTGTTTGACGATTGTAATCAACAAACGTATACGACAAAGAAAAAATTGGATCATATCAGCAGCAAGTTCCTGATCAAAGAAGAATTGAGAATCGGAATGATTGATGGTTCCTTGACGAAGTATCAGCCCATTAATCATCATGAAATAATAATCAGTGGAATTTCTAAGGACAGCAATCAGGTGAAGATACGTGTCAGAGAAAGGGCAAAGATTGAATGTCCTATTCCTAAGTATCCAGTTGTGCCTTGGATTGAGAAGCTGAATAAGAAGAAAATAGTTGTGAATACTGAAGATTTGCCAACCGCCACCGGCTTGTCATCTCAATCAGTGAAAGAAAGGGCTGCCTGTATTTTCTGTGGAATGCAGAATCATCCGAGTGATGCCAGCTTCAAAGCCAGAAAAATGAATTTTGAAGAGAAAAGGTCAGCTATTGATGATAGGAAATACCAGAAGTTTTTGTGGTGGAATGAAGGCAAGATGGATTGTGTAGGCTGCCGTTTCACTCGAGTGGTGTTCGGGATGACCTGCAGCCTCTTCATTCCAGCAACCGCTGAATATGAGACTTTCAAGTTGGAGTTAATGGCGGAGGCGAGGATTATTCTTCGTCAGTGTGAGTTCAACTGTGAAAGAGAACCAAAGCAAGCTGAAAGAGGAGTTTTTTGGCTGCTCCGGAACAAATTTGAAGACACGTTATCAGTGAAG
Organism: Orchesella villosa; assembly: GCA_036850725.1. NCBI lineage: Eukaryota > Metazoa > Arthropoda > Collembola > Entomobryomorpha > Orchesellidae > Orchesella > Orchesella villosa. Next base: position 9,400 of record JAANSM010002094.1, read on the forward strand.
AAACCGAAAATTGAACTTCACAGCGATGGTGATGTGACGAATGAGAGAGTATTATCGTTGATTGCTCAAGTGTTTGGTCCAGTTGGTGTTGTATGTCCCTATATCCTACTTCCGAAGCTCATGCTGCAGAGGAATGTGGAAAAGAAAATTAAGTGGGATGAACCCTGGACACTTGAAGAAGAAAAAGAATTTTTGAAGCGGTATGCGGAAATGGAAAAATTGATGGAGATAAAAATTCCACGCTTTGCTTACCGAATGAACCTGAATGAAGAGGATCGGAAGGAGCTCCATTTGTTTTATGATCCCAGCATTACCTCGTATGGCTGTTGTGCATTCATTTATTTATTTATTTGTCCAACATTCAGCATCCCGCTCTGGGTTGTTACGCTGAACTGAGTGATTCATATTACATATTAATACATTCGCACAGAGAACAGTGAGATGGATATGGGTGTCCAGTTACTGATGGTGAATTTTAGAGTTGCGCCTCTAAAAAAGAAAAATAAGACGATTACGATTGTCCGGCTAGAGCGGCTAGCTTGCCTCATTGGATCCAGGCTCTTATCAACAATTGAAGGAGCAATGGAGGAGGAACCCCCAGTTTATTTATGGAGCGATTCATCAAGATGTATTGCTTGGATTACTCAGGAGGAACTGTGTGGAGTTTTCGTTCAGAATTAGGTTCGCGAGATTAGGAACCTCACAAATATGAAGGATTGGAGGCACATTTCAGGAAGCCTAAACCCAGTGAATTTGCCATCTCGTGGATGCTCACCGCTGGAACTCCTAGAATCGAGATCGTGGGAGGGGCCAGGCTGGATGAAGATGCCTATTATTGACAGACCGACTTCAGCTTTCAATTAAGATGAAGAAGAGGTCATGAATGAAAAACGGAAACCTGAGATGACTTGCGGGCCAGATGTCAAAGGATTCAACGTTGAGATGTACGACGATGGATTATGACACCTCAAGACATGGCTCACATACAAGAAAAGATATAAGTGGTCATTAGGCTTGATTCATAAGTCGATTAGGGAAGAATATTACTGGAGCCCTGCACCGAGCACTGCAACGTTTGTACCCTATGGAAATTACGGAGACAGTGAAGCCGCGAGTAGCCGAGTTGCAGGAGAAAGCTGGGAAGAGAAAGTTGGATGCGTCACCAGTTTCGGACAGGAACTGCGTCAACCCATTCGTTATGGGCAATGGGCTGGTGATTAAGTTTTAGGAATAATTTCATTAATACTTTATTTTCTATTGTTATTGTTAAGTTTTTTACTCCCTTTTAGGTCGTAAAAAAGTGGGAGGGTGTTCGATTGTAGCATAAGATCATAGTATGTAAGTTGTATGATCATTGAGTATGTGAAAGCGTAAATGTTTAAGCTAGAGAAATGCTTGCTATGTCGTAAGTTGAATGCGTGAGTTTTGTAGAGTAGACAGTCGAGGTTGTGGCTGGATGCTCATTATCAATTTATTGTTCGTTGTAAAAGGAGCGTGAGACAATGTTGGTCGATCGTTCATGGTCATTAAAGCTCTCCGAGGAATTTAAACGGAACTTTAATTGAATCTGTCTATTTATTAAGGATATTAATTGAGTTTTATCTTTAATTTGTATTTGCCAATTAGATTGAGCGTGATTTTATTGGTAGAATAAAGGAAATAGACAGTTATTTTTGTCAATTATGTGTTGGTGATCGCTGACCTGATTATTTTTGCAAGTCAACGCTCGACGGGTAGTTGGGGTTGTTGCAAAACCGAACAATTGTCTTACATAATTATTATCGTCCATTGCGATTGATAAAGGAACATCCACAATTGCGAAAGAAAACTTCGGCACATGGCTTTCCCTCTCCATCCCTTGATTTACAAAAATGGTATTCCCGTCCACAAGGTTTGTTGCACTTCCTGCGATATTATTTGAAAAAGCTGGGGATAAGGAGCTTTCACCCGACATATCCTGAAACAAACACGAACAAAAATTAAATTCTAAATTCCCAACTCAAATTTTCAATCGGAAATGTATAAAACAAGGTTACCTTACCAGAAATGTTTGTGAATAACTATCACCAGTTGATGACCTTCCTCGGAAGCATCCGACTGATGATTGCGTTGGAGACGGAAACATTGCAGCAACTAAATTTTTGGAAAATAACTTGTCTATTTCAAAGCTTCCAAACAACTTTTTGGGAATTTTTGAGAAAGTTTCTGAAAATTTGACAAAGTTTCTAGACGGTTTAAAAAGTTTCAAAGTTTATGAAATTTTTTACCGCAAATTAACTCAAATTAACCGCAATAATTTAGTCGCAATGAACCTTAGACTAAACACAGCCAAAAAATTATTTCCAGCTCGGAAAATCCGAGCTATTTATACCCAGATTTGACCTTGGAATGTCTTTTTGTGGCATGTCAGATGAAAGCTTAATGTTCATATGGAATATATAATTCTAACTAGAGTACGGGTTCGTACAACTAATGGCAAAACAACGAGTGGCAAAACACAAATTTACAAGGTCAACAGGTGGCAAAAGCACCAAATCTTATTTACATCAAGTGGCAAATCCATGAATATTTACAATCAACAGGTGGCAAATTTTAAAATGTCAAAAACTGGCAAAAACGAGTTTTCACATTTATTGCACAATGTAGATATCAAACATGAATTTTCTAATCCATCGTCTAAAGTTGCTTTTCGTTTTGGTTATTCGTTTGTAGATTTTACCAAGATTCAGAATTAATGCAGTGTTAAACATAGTTTACAAAGCCGTTTGGTAGAAAAGATTTTATCTGTAAGTTCATCAAGTTTTACATCAATTAATCATCAAATAATATAATTTTATAGAAACATGCAATGTTAAAATTGCCTGTTTCATTGTTCCGGTTAAAAAATTGTTGTCTCTATTTTACTTTTCTTTACTTTCTCCTCCGATCGTGTACCGTGATAGTAACTAAAATCTTGACTTGGATTTAGGTCATATTTTAGCAATATGAAAACCTGATGGGATTAAACACACTCGTTCTCCTGATTAATTATTGTATAACTAATAAAAACATAAATTTATCGTGAAGTGTCATTATGGTGGTCAGTTTTGTCTGCTTGTCTATTCTTCTTTCTATCTTTTTTCATGTTTTTTATTGCCAAATGTGCACATCGAAAAAGAAGTTGAATAAGTTAACTTCTTTAATAATGTAATTAACCAGATATTATCGTTGAGATTCAGTTGACATGACCCTTCCTCATGTTGTATTATTCAAAGCTCCAGAATGAAAGTGTGCAGAAGATGGAATATCTATCTATAACGATAAAGGTCAAGGTCAAGATTAGATCAAAACGAGTTAATTATTTAGTTATGAGAACTAAAATACTACTTAGATTACTACCTCATATCTGTTTTTAGTATTCTATGAATTCTATCTAACAAAACCCCATTTCAAACTAATGCAGCATGGGTATAACTTGGTTGATCACGGCTTTAAATTAATCTACAAAATAACTTCGTATAATTTTTCAATATTGAAACCAGGCAATATTTAATTTTAAAAGTCAAATAACTGGGAACTGAAATTAGGTGCCAGAAAAAGGGATTGAATGTCGTTCCAAACATTTTCATGTTGCATGTTGCTTCCAGGGACAACATTTTTATAAAATCACAGTTTGCCAGCATTACTGAGGCGTTGGTAAATCAGCAAAAAATATGATCGGCGAGACCTTAACATAACATTCAAGCCCCTTACAGTATTTGTTACGGGTTTGCTGTAGAGATGAATTGTTGTTAGAAAGCAAAATGCATCAAATGGTTCACTCTGCATCGTAAATATGATTTCCCGAAAATGCAAGTGCTTGAAAAGTTTCACAGGTATTCCATGTTTCCATTCCAAATTAATTGAATATCTAGTATGCAGTTTTAATACTCACAGATTTTAAGCCAATTTTAATTACCAGTGTATGGATTTCAGGTAAGTGCTCGTTATATTTGGCTTTTATGCAGACGGTACTGTCGAATTAAGAAAATTAAAACTTCAAAATATCTCTGATGTCTCGTCTGTTTGAAGCTTTTATTATTTGCTTTGATATGATAAACGACGGACTCAAAAATTTCAACATCATTTTTTAAACCATTATCTTACTGCAAAAAATTCAATATCTAGATTAGGTACAGATTAGACTCTATCTAAAATCTGTATCTGTATCTAGTAAATGCCGGAAGAGTATCTAAATCTATTCTACGAATCTACCTCAAACCCAAGAATCTACAACGTATCTAGAGTTTGGGGTTTTTAAATAAATTATTTGCTTTTCGCTTTGCTGCATTGTGTATTTAAATAGTATTCTGATACAGAATCGTGATTGATTATCAAGAGAAATCCTACTTTCTGTATAAAGATATTTTCTAAAATCTGTATATATAAAATCTGTATCAAAAATCTAGGACATAGAAAACTTGTATTTGAATCTGTATCTTGTGATCTTGACCCTAAAAAGGTTCTCAAATTCTAAAACCGATACCAGATTGTTGATCAAGGTGTCTATGTCGTCATAATTTCATTTTAAAGATACAATATAACCATGTGTACAAAGGTACAATTTTAAGAAATTTTTAAAAGTTTTGTAGTTTCCATTGTATCATTATTAGCAACCGAAACGCATGCTTAAAACATGGTTTTAATGAAAATTTATTGAAATATAAAGAATGCTTATGAATAATTGCCCAAAACCGCAAAAAGCCACACTAATTGATTTGGAGTGACCCTTAAAATGTTCTACATATATATACAACCGACATCAGATTCTTGTTCAGCTTGCCATGTTGATTTAGAATGTGGATTTTTAGACTACTGCATATTGTTATGTCGTTGCAATATCGTTTTAAAAATACTATTTCACCATGTGTATTTAGGTAGAATTTTAAGAAATTTTTAAAAGTTTTGTAACGTGCATTGTATCGGTGTTCTCGATTGAACACCATGATTTAAACATGATTTTAATGAAAAGTTATTGAAATATAAATGCTTACGAATAATTTCCCAAAAACGGTGTAAAGCCACCCTAACTGATTTGTAGTGACCGTCAGAAGGTTCTACATAAATAAAGCCAGTACCAGATTCTCGTTCAGTTCGACTAAATCGACTAAAACAATTTAAACATGCGTACTTAGGTATAATTTTAAGATATTTTTAAAAGTTTTCTAATTTGCATTGTGTCGGTCTTGGCGACCGAACAACATGATTTAAACATGAATCCAGTGAAAAGTTAATGAAATATAAAGCATTCTTACGCACAATTGCCCAAAAACGGCAGAAAGCCACCCTAACTGATTTGTAGTGACCTTAAAAATGTTCTCAAATTGTAAAACTGATACCACATTCTTGTTCAGATTGCCATGTGGATTCAGAGTGCGGATTTTGGGACTCCTACATGTTGCTATGTCGTTATAATATCGTTTTAAAAGTACAGTTTAACCTCGCTTGCCCCAGCGCCTACGACTCGATAAAATATGACAACGACTACGGAACCTATGGAGAAAACTCTGATCGATTACTGCAGTCCGTCCATGATTTTACTGTTCACGATACACCCCAAACCCCAAAGCCTGTGACCAACACTGGACGTAGCTCACGTATGTGATGCTGATTTGCGCAGGCGATAATAAGAATTATTTGAGTATGAGTCTATACCAAAGGCGAGTTAGACTCATACTCAAATGGCTACTGGACGTAGCTCACCATTGGAAGTAGTCAGTTAGTTAGTTAGACTTTATTTGTGTGTTAACTTGTATCAGATAAATTTTGTCAGCAGCTCTAGAGTCTTTTTGACATGTTATTGCATCTCAGAAAGGGATTGATGTTGCAAATGGCACAATCCCAATTGAACAAAAAATAGCTACCCAACAAGAAATTGTGCCGAAGCCAACGGGTTCAAAGGCAGAAGTTAAGACAGCGAGTCAAAACCATGGAACGTTTCATGGAAGCATGAACCCTATTGAGTATTATCGAGAACAGAAATAAAAAAGTCAGAGGATATCAACGATCGCTTCTACGATTAATACAGCACTTGAAAACGAAGTTATGGCAGTAATGGGGACAGTATTTTTGATTTTATTCTTTGCAAACCAAGCGTCACATGACTTAGCAGAACAAATAGCGATGAGCGTTAAATCGATTGTTGGAAATCTACCTAATGCTTTATAAATGAATGAAAAATCATTATGCATGTCATCTTAATTCCCTTACAACACTTTTATATTCAATGTAACTGTTCGAGCGAAAGGCTAATATTTTAATGCTTATTGTTATGTAAATCATTTTTATGTCAAAAGTTGAAAATGACATGCTATTTTTCTATTGTTAGAACTTTTACACTATTTTTGCCATTTACGGCGCTGATAAGATCTTATCTTTAAGATCTTACTTGACCTAATTTTGACCTTCACCTTTTTTCCTTTGTTCTCCGATGGACTTTGACCCATCGAAGTTGGTAATTTGAATATGTTAGTTATTTTGTATTGTTGGAATGTAGGTCAAATCCGGGTATTTAAGGGATTGAGATTTTGTAAAAGGCATTCATTCTTCGCTTCGTTGTTCAACTGTGAAGAGCGAGGAAAGTTGAGTCAGGCTACTGGTCGTAACGCTGAAAGTAAGCAATAAACGCAGTTAGTCAA
>JAANSM010002095.1:0-16054 GCA_036850725.1 Orchesella villosa
ATTTGACAATTGACCCGCGCATAGGTAAATTAAGAAATAGTAAGAACCAGCGAACGCCTGTGTCTTACTGCATGAATGTTCTTAATATGGGTTCCAGTGGCTCCATATATCATGGCGTAGCCATGATCGAGCTTGCTAGTACATAATATTGTATGTACAAATAGTATATGTATGTTCAGTGTAACTTATTGGGCATGCATTCTTTGCTGAAAAATGCTTGTGTGCAGGCGATAGCATTTTACACATATATACAAAAGTCTATGTAATAATATGTTTGCAGGGAAAGTACGCACTGTGCACCATTTCGATGCAACGCATGCTATATATACGTTTGCAAATTGCATAGTTCTTGCTTGAGGTATATGTTGTTTATTATCTTAAACTCCCTCACCATACCACCACCGTCTATATACACAAAGTATTTTAAATGCCAAAAACACTTCAATTATTGATACAAGTCAATAGCGAAAATGTTGCTACTGATGAACAAAATAGATATTGTGGACCCACTCAGATCTAATAACTATTTGAAAAGAAAGCCATCAAGGGAATCGATTTCGAACGAAACGAAAAATATATACAGATCTGCAATGTTTGTAACATCAACTTCATTCGACAAATTCATTCACTAAGGGTCATACGGACCCCTGCGGTCTTTCGGGTCACCCTATATATTTGAAGGCCATGACAACTTTTACCCATTCTTCTGACACTTTCCAATTTATTCTTGGGGCCCCATCATGACAATATTTCGTGAAACACTGATGCACTTACATTTTACATGCAGTTATGTAATAAAAAGCGGTCAAAGTATCCAAATAGTTTATAGCATTATTAGCTTAAGATATTTTGGCTCCAAGAGTCTTAACAACACCTTGCACCTAGCCTACCCAGCTTATAATAATCGCCACAATGGACAAATCAGGCATCGTAGGTAGTATGGGATATGATGACAATGTGAAGAGGAAGAGTATAGAGAACAAATCCAAGAACCATCGAAAGAGTTCAATTCCTTATGCAGATAGAACACCTGCGGTGAGATACATTAGTGCGATTGAAAAAAGAAAGTCCTCATTGGCAGGTCCCCACGATCCAAGTAAGCGTGATCCCAACCGTCCAATTCTTAAAAAGCAAGTTTCAACCCTCCACGATGGAAACGAAAACGCATCGATTACAGATTCAGCAGATGCAAATGATGAGTTGGAAAATTGCCGTTGCAAAACTGAGCTTATTATGGAACTTATGACAAAAGCTGAAAGATTAGCAAGAGGAAGTATGGATATTCTCTCGTTTCCTCCAGCCGGAAATGTTGCGGAAGTGTTATCCAGATTTCACGGGTGTATGACTATCTGTGTTTGCACAATACATGCCTTTTCCACCTCTAAAGAATATTCAGAATATAAAAACAAGGGTTCGGAACAACTCTCCAAAATTATGAACAACTCAGTTGAATTACATAAAGAGGCTGAAAAACTTAGTTCCACATCGAATAAGTTTCTCACAAAGGTGAAACAGCGGATTAGTGAGTGGGAAGCAATTCTAAAGAAAAACTCGGAGTTTTACCAGGTTGAATCCAAGAAGCTAGATTATCCCATTTACTCTCGCAAATCGATGCCGGAATCTGCGACAGTGTTCGAACATTTTGTGGACGAAGAAAACCGATATCCAGTTGAGGGTTTTTGTGGCATGTCTAGAACACCCTCGGATGGAGTGATACACTTACATTGTGAAGACTATGAGAGTACCAAATTATGTGATGATTTAGATTTTGTAAAATGTGAAGCTGATAAACAAATAGGGATCATCAGTATCATCACTAGTCACGGGAAGGACCTTGTGGAATGTAGTAATAATTGCTTGAATAACGGACTAATTTCTTTACAAAGGCAAGAAATAGATAATGCATATACCTGGGTTCAAACTAGACTTAGCAAGATCAATTATGAGGGAAATTACGATCCACTGTGTGCGCTAGAGTTGAAGGTAATTAGTAATTAAGGGAAATAGATTTGAATATTATTACATATCTATTAAATTAAACTTTCTCTTTCGATAGAACGTATGTGCTGAAGTAGCAGCAAGGAAATCCGAGTTGTTGAATGTAGCGGAACAAATTTCAAGCCATGTTAAATGGGTGGTGAATTTTACAGGAACCTTTCTCAGATTTACAAAACAGTCCTTGTATGGAGCTGGCTTGTTATCGTGTTGTAAAAGTTCATGCACTCAAGACAAATTGCTACAGATTATTGGACCAGTGGCAACGGTCAACCTACAAATTTTCCTTCCTTTATCGGATACCATTGCAGAGAAAGTGTATGATGAATCATTACACTTAAATAATGCTTTACAACATGCTTTAGCTGTAATCGGTATAGATTCTTATCTGTTTTATGACATCAAATATTATTCTCTTTGCAGATTCCAATTGCAACGCTTACAAAGTAGTAAAGTAACAACGGAAGCCTGATACGTAGTTTCATCACAAATGTACGTACACATTTCAGATAATTTTATCTTAATAAACTACTTTACCATTACCACCCACATTTCGGGAGCTCAGCTATATGCACTTACTTCAATCAATGACAATACTTTAGAACTTTCAAATTGCACACAGATTGCAGACTTTCACTTATGCTACACATAAACGAACAGTTATTTGTTCTCATAGGCTCATAGCTCCAAATATTAAATATGTAGCGAAGCTGCTAAATCCGAACTTACCCAATACTTGACTTGAGGGCAAATGGAACAGAGATTTCTGAAAACAAAGAAGTTGAAGAATTGACGGAAAATAAATTCGTTTTAAAACCATACAAGACTTTTAGTCACTAACAATACCGTTCAAGTTGTTTTTAATATCACCATTTTCAAAACTTATGTAATAAACTGTAAACAGCGTAAAATACTGCATAACGGTCCTATATTAGCTATCGAAATAAAAATAACAAATAACATAATGATGAAGTTCCTTCATCAAAACTAACATTATCTCTTGCTTAGTAGAACAAAGCTTGATTCCTCTTCTCACTACACCTCCTCCGATTTAACCACGAGCAAGGTTGTCAGACGAGAGTGCAAGAGAAAGAGTCTAATCAAATCAACTAAAACTTCTATATCATATTCTGGGTATAAGTAATATCGAATCACAGAACATAACCATATAATCCCTAATTAACTTGTGAGTGAATGAGTATATTATATGAACTGTGATATGAATCAGCATACACATGGTATTCTTACTTTTGTTACGTCTCCACTTGCGATCACAGAAGCTATTATTAATCACAATCTTACAATTCATAAATCCAGCAACTTGGAAAAACATTTTTACTATTGTTGCATATATAATACTGAGAATCTAACACTGCTATGCCCAGTATAACACATGCCTTTGGTTTAATTTACACCATGTCCATGTCAAGCAGACTTAAGCAAACTACTAATTGAAATCCCTCTTCTTATTACGCATGTTCAACCGTCAACCATAACCTAATTTTGCTAAGTTTCCTTTAACCTACAAGTTACGATGGCACAATAAACTATTGTATTTTACATTTGACATAATTTGACACGTGAGTTAGGGTACGTTATCTATCGTTGCGAGCGTTCATATGTCATATAAAAACTGGGCTCTATACCAGAAATATTTCGTTAAAATGGCATACACAAAAGTTTAGTAGGTAAGTGTCAAACATATTTCTAACCACTAAAACGACTTCTTACCTAATCTACAAAGCTACATGCGCGGTTACTCTGCAAATAATGTTGTACTATATCAAGGAAGATACTGTTTCGTTAATATTTCCAGCTTTCTATGATCCTTGATGCTTATTTCGGCTTCTTCTTCCACCCTTTCTGCGCTTTTTCGGCCAGCTACAAAAATTAGAAAAAAAATTCAATACCGAATTTTGCATACTAAATCTGATTCTGATGAAATTAAGAAGTTACAGGCAAATAGAAAAGAAATGACATCATCAACTACAAACTACCTGCCAAATATTTGTTCCCATAAAGTTGGATGAGTTACATCCTCACTTCCAGAATCATTCGCCCAGCAATCCTGTCTCCCCTTGCACTGTTTCAATTTATACAGTCGACTTAAAATCCAATCTTCACTTGCTGCTGGGAGTGTGGCGATAGCATTTCTCAGTTGATAAGGATCTGAACAAAATACATAAAAAGTGAGATGCTGTTACAATGTTACATTACTTGAATCAAGTGGCTAGAACGTTTTAGAAGTATTTACCGTACCTTGAAGCAAGTCGAAGTACATTTTAAATCCTGTAATAAATTGGCAATACAGGTAATTATGGGTGCTGTTGACTGACCGAAGACAGGAATATGAGTTATTATTTGCGTTCATGCAGAAACAGAACGAGCCACTGGTCCAAAAGGGAGCTGTGCGCCAGTGATCACTATCATGCCAAAAACAATTCATTTTTTCTTCTTTTCCACAAGTCTCCGCCTAAAATACACATAAACTCCCATCAATTTCGAAATAAGATTTTATAAATGTTATTTTACTAAAACACTAAATTGCAAATCACCTGTTGCCTTTCAACTGGGTCTTCAATCCTTTTAAATAATCGCTGCTTCTTTCGTAATTTGCTCAGTAGTTTTCTGTGCTTTCTATCTTCACGTTCTTTCTGTCGTAACCATTTAGGATCATTGTAACAATTACAGGAACCATCCCCTTCTACAGTTGGCCTTGGAATTTTGTTGTACATGTACGTTCCTTTCAACTTATTTCTCAGGTGCTTATTCTTACCGCGATGATTATTAGGTTTACGAGTAGGTCCAACTGCTGTGGACTCTAGTAGATCCTTACCATTATCCTCGTCTATAAGAGGTTCTTCAGGAAAATTTGATCTAGTAGCTGGAGCTATAACAGTGCTGCTAACTAAATGATCTGAATTGTTTGATTCATTGGGTTGTACAGGTATGCTCTCTTTATCCTCAACATTGGCTGCGTGACCATCGAACACAATACCATTCTCATCCAGTTTTCTAATGTCATCATAGTTGTCATTCTCTTCCACGGTCCCATTCTCCTCTTTCTCTGTTTCTTCTGATTCATGAGAATCTTCGTCGTAGTCTTCTTCACGAACTTCATCATGATCGTCTAAATCTTCAGTTGGAATTTGAATTCTACGATCTGTATCATCAACCTTTCCGCGCCTTTTGTTTTTCCTTTCCTCTCTGTGAGAGTATCCCGTATCTTCTGATACTCCAGGATGATTCTCGGCTAACCATTTTCTTCTCATGTGTTTTCTACGTGTTCGCAAATATTCTATTCGCTGCTTAAGCTTTTCAATCTCGTCATCTATCCTCCTCCGTTCCGTTTCCCAATCAATGGTGACATCATCCTCGGAATATTCAAGACTAGCTGAGCGTCTAAATCGACAAGAACACTTTTGACCAGATACGTCAGACGTAGATGAGTTGTGACTGGACCCATAAACAGGATCATTAAACCTCGGATCTGGGGCAAACAAACGGGTGCTGACTAGGAAATCTATGTTTTGACGACATTTCCTGAAACGAACCCGATTTTTCTCCCTCCGACAGAATTTCTTTTGCCCAGGCATACATGGATGGGGGTGCATGGCGCATAGATTTGTAAGACTCAACACTTCGTCCTCATCAAGCACAATTTTCTCCCTGTTTTTCTTCTTGTGGGCTTTCTTTGGGTGCCTATCAAAATGTTCTCCTGATGCTCCTCCAACTCCAGAATGCGGTGGTGGATTTCGCCGTCCTGGACTCTCAATGAGGAACACATCAGGCCATTCAAACGCATCGTTCTTTTCACAAGTTGGGCAATACTTCCTGATTAGGGGAACCATGCTTCTACCATCTATTTCATCGGGAATAATTAGATTTGCTAGCTCTAAAAAGGTTGGTGCAAAATCGATGTTAAGCACAGGTTCCCGAATAATTGTGCCACCTCGTACCATTGATTTTGGACCAGCCATAAAAAACGGAACCCGAATATCGAATTCATAGGGCATAGATTTTCCTTTCACAAGCCCAAATTGTCCTACGTGATATCCATGATCAGAAGTATAAAAAGCGTATGTTGAGTCCCTTAGAGATTTAGCTTCTAGATTTCGAAAAATCTGCCCAACAGCTACGTCTACACTTTGAAGGGTTTGAAGCCTTTTGGTCATTAACACATTGGTAAACTCCTTTAACATTGGTGTCATCTTGTCAGTTACACGAAGTATCCACTGTTTATCTGAATTCGGTGCAAAGTTATAACTCGGTGTGTGATGTGGTGTTGCGTTTAGAAATAAATTGGAATACTTTTGCGCAGAGTCTTCTGGACCGTGAGGTGATGGGAATGATAGCACAAGAAGAAATGGTTGTTTGGATGGATCTGCTGCCACTCTGTCCAAAAAGTCAAGACCGTCTCGAGCTATTAGATCGGGGTAGTAGTCCCGCTCTAAATCATTTCCATAACGAAAGCGTTTTCCGTTTCTGTTAAGCGTATAATTATAATATCTGGAGTTCATAAGTAGTCCATTCCATTCGTCCCATCCCTACATAAAAATCAAAAAATTCTTATTTCAAATGGTGATTATACATTACTTCAAACGGACGACGGACAAAAAAAAGTACCTTACATGGGGTATGTGAGATCCATCATACTTATTTAAGTATTTCCCAATATAATTGGTGTAATAACCTGATGACCACAAATGAGCTGCAAACGTCTTCTTTTCGTACTTTTCTCGCCAGCTAATACTACTACAGTTATCATTATTTGTGAACACTTCATGATTGTGAACGTACCTGAAAATCAAGGAGAAGGACTTGTTTAACATACTCTCTCAACTACAGTATTAGATAAAATTAAAAAACAGGTTAGTTGACCTACATTCCTGTCAATAGAGACGACCTTGAAGGACAACAAATTGGAGTAGATACGTAGCCGTGACGAAACTCAACCCCTCCCGTCCGAAAAACCTTTAGAGTTTCCGGCATGTATTCCATGGAACCTAACTCAACATCTTGATCATCTGTGATGATAAGAATGATATTAGGACGCTCATCCTTTTCTTTGCTCTGGTTGTTGGTTGTTGTGTCCCTTCCCTCTGTCTCTTCTACTTCTTCCCGTCTCGCCGCATCATGGTCCTTTGTATTAGCAATTTGCTCTTGTTCTGTTTCTAAAACGCAATCATTATAATTTATTGTTTTTAGATTGTAACAAGTAGGATGTGCACAACTTTAACATAGAATGCAAGTAATACCATCGTATTCACGACCCACTTCATCCAACTCTGGCTCCCAAAACGAAGATGATTGGGACGGAAATGGAGGGTTTGTATGATCGTCTGCCTCGTTATTCTCCACAATCTTATCTTTTGTATCCTCCGTAGTTACAAGTGGACTCTCCTTTACAGAAGAGGAGAAATCATTCTTGTCACTATCTTCCACAATGACACTCGAATTATGCGACGTTTTGAATTCTTCAAGGTCTCTAGTTTCATCATCCTTAGACTGAATACTTTCAGTTTGACCTGCAGTCAACTCAACACTCCACAAACATATAAGTATCACAAATCCTAATTGAAGTGGTAACCCCATCGTCAGTAGCTGAAATCGCATTGCGTCATGCGCACACCAGCTACTAGCTGCTCTGTCTTCAAAAGACAATTGGGAATTGAATACTTAAACTTTCATCCAGCTTCTCTCTATCTCTAGCCCTTTGGCTTTTTGTTGTTCACTATAAGTATGAAGGAAAAAAATCATTTTTAATCTTAATTGTAACATTTATACCCATAAAATGGGATGTGTTCCAAGATAAAGTACATTTACAAAAATTACCTCGGGGTATTCATGATGATTCCATTTTAACTTTTCAATGCACCAAAACAGTTTTTTACAACCGGTCTCACATTCACAGGTCTACAATTTTATCTAAAATGGAAAGAAAGCCACTTTGCTAAAATGATAGGATAACATCAGCCAACAATAATATACATTAAAGATCAAATAGGATCACGCAAGATACAAATACTTTGTACTTTGAGTACATGAAACACAGGCTAGACAAGAAAAGCGTGTAGCGCCGATCGTGAGATAAACTATCTACTTTTCCTGTCAATTTTGATGTAAAATTATTACAATGCATCATACTTCAAAGTAATACTTACCTTTTCCTTATTCATGTCGAAGGAATAAAACGACAACTGATATGATATGATGAGGTTTGATCCTTGAGCGTGTAGACGATGAGATGGGGTTATTAAACCTGGCTACAAAGATCAGAAAAAACTGCAGTAAAATATGTTGAGCGAGCTTTCCGCAGAAATGTTATATGCATTCAACAGCAGCAATGCAGCATCCAGACGAAGATAATAATAATACTTTTGACGATATGGTTTACAGCAGGGTTAAAAACATCTCATCTTACCAGTCTAGAGAAAAGCAATAACAAACTCACTCTACTAAAAATGTGATGCACATACTTCGATGAGTGACGATTAGGAAAGATGGATATAGGATAGGAAGCAAAGAAGCAACACAACTATAGAAATAAGATGTCTTGTCTGGCCCAGGGCTTCCTATCCTCCCCTTATGTTTACCATAAAAGCTTGCCTTCTTTCCATCTTTCATAAACAAGAAATGAGCCTAAAATACAGGAATCCTACATACACACATTCTTTCCAAGAGTAAAGTCAAGAAGTTTATAAGGTACATGTACATGTGAGTATAATATAGACACTATATCTTGTATATTTCAGCCAATGCATGTACTTACAACTTAAAGCAGAGAGCTACTTTTACTCCGTTTTCATGGGTCTTTCCTTTCTTTCATTGAAACAACTGAATCAACAATCTTGCCACAAACAAGGATGACGAATCCTCAAGGAGATTGTGCGGTATGAGTGTGGTCATCAGTCACTATGTTGAGGATTCTCTAATGTTAGTCAATCATGGTCCCAGTGCCCAGTGGTCCCACGCGAATTCATGCAGCATCTTCAATAGCCTGGGTTGGCAACAGCTTGTACTGCATTTTATGCATTTAATTAGCCAAAATGTTCTGCCTTTCAGCTACATTTAAATTCGCAACAAAATAAAATTAAACCATTATTCTCAAATAGACACATCACATCACGCAAACTCCAACATTATTCATCATTTCGATGTAAATCATACCACAACCAAATGGATTCCAAGCCTTGGAACATGCATCCTTGCCAAGATGAAATTCCACAGTTGCTTTTCAATAGCATGGGCTAGACATGAAAGCTAGGGATAGAGCTTCCCAGCTCTTAAAATTGTTTTTTTTTCGTTTCATGATGTATGAAATAACTCAACTCCAACTAGTCCAACTCCTACAAAACTTGACATTCCGCAACTTACAAATTCCTTCACGAAAAACGCCCACAGGATAGAATTCCTAAAAATGTCAAAGTACGCCAGTCACCACCACCAGTTTTGAATAATATGCTTTAAGTTAGATGAGCCGTCAGCCGTGGTTTAGCTTCGTTCAACTTCTGACTTTATAAATAATCACGATGGAACACATACGCATACGTATTTAAATTCAAATGTCAAAATTACCAAAACACCAAATGATAACGCCATTAAGTCTGAGGTCTTCAGTTGTTAGAGGGGCTGGGGCTGGTTGACTGTTGAAAAGCATATTTTTGATAGTAAGCTGTTAGCAGCATGTTGGACGTACTTCAGGCATCCAATACTGAATACCCAACCCATCGGACTCGGATGTCGGACACTGGTGACTGGTGACTGGAACATTCCAACTGATCAGAATGACTGTGACTGACAACTGATCTACAATTGACAATATGAAAAAATATTGTCATAAAAATCAATTTATAAGTATAACTAAAATTAAAATTGTACCTGTCCCTGACACCTGAACACCCGAAGACATTTGAAAACTGAATACCGGAATGAAATGAGAAATCACAAAAAGATGACTTCAAAAATAGTCAAAACTTTTATTTATACACAAAA
The DNA here is from genome assembly GCA_036850725.1 of Orchesella villosa. NCBI lineage: Eukaryota > Metazoa > Arthropoda > Collembola > Entomobryomorpha > Orchesellidae > Orchesella > Orchesella villosa. The sequence goes on from JAANSM010002095.1 coordinate 9,991, forward strand.
CCTTGCCTTTTTGCCAAACGCACCCAATAGTGGACTAATGACCAGTAATGACCATAAATCACAAAATTGACAAATGCACTCCAATTTTGTCAACACAGACAAAAATTGTTTGCTGGTATGTGCTTTTATATCATGTTGTCGCATTTCAGCATTTGTCGCTTGTAAATTATTGTCGTGTCCTGCCGTCGTTGTTGTTATGTTGTATGTGTTGCGGATTTGTTTTTGTTCTTCTCTTCAAGAGACAAGAGAATCAACAATCAAATCGATCATCGATTGCGTGTCATGCATTCAGCATTAGCTTGTCACTTACTTGTCATTTAGCACAGACGTTACTAAATCATTGTGGTGATTATTTGGCCTTGTGTGTTATTCCTTCATTCGAATTCCTGCTCTTCTTCGTTGGACTTTTCTGAACGTGATCGACTTGCTTTCTGTTGGAAATTAATTATTGTCTACCTGACACCTGATAAGTTGTAAGTATTTCGATCACTAATTTATCATTTGTTTTGGGAAGCCGAAACAGTCCTGAATATTTAGTTGACAGTACTCGACGGGTAACCGGTAATTCAAGCATTAGTATTATAAAATAAATTATAAATAAATTTTGGAATTTGAACGTTACCGTTGTATTTATTATTTGATAATTCTGAATTCATCATGGATTGACTGGCCGTCGTCATTTGCCATTGGTCATTGGTGTTAAACGCTTGTTCCTTTTATTAACTGACAGATATTGACCAACGACTAACTCTGTTTGCACGATTGACGATGGATACGGCGACAGCTGCAGGGCGAGCATTTGCATCCCTACCTCAGAATGGCGACTGTGGGAGTGTCGTTGACTCATCTACTCATGCTATTTTTAACGCTACGAGAATTCGCCCAGAAAGATCAAAAAACTGACCCAATTAACTACAATGTAGGGATGTGGGGAAAGCTCATTATAATTGGGTCAGTTAAGCGACAAGCAACAATAATGCGTCTCAATCCCGATGTGGAGTATGATCGTTTAGACTGGGAACTGATTCGGCGTGACGTCCACGATAGGACTATTGAACGAGTTAGACATTTGATGACTGTTTCTAATATTCAGATGTTTTTTGCTAATCGTATGGCTTTGTACAAAAGGTGGTTTCCTGATTTTTTCCAATTTGAATGTGGGGTGGATCAGCTTATCAGGCAATATTCATTACGTAAGGTTATGATGTTTAGTGTAACATTTATGTGAATGATTACTATAGTGGTATAAACATTAGTTTAATCCAGTGTTTAATTCTTTGTCGAATTTTATATCAGAACTGCTGGAGGTGCAAGAAAAGCATGGAAATGCAGCGAATCCAAATTCTACTTTGTACTGGGACAACAATCAAAACGTGAGAGATAGCTTAATTCGGAGTGGAAACACTGACCTTTCTGAAATGCCAGCTACTCAGGATAGCTAGTAGTCTTCATATGAACGATGACCAGAGTCCAATGGAAGAAGAAGAACAAAGTATGCAAGCGTAGTGAAGTATACTACTGAAAACTAATATATCTTGGCATGAAAGAACTTACTGGTGTGGGACATTTTCAATGTTAATTCAACTTTGGTTTTTCAGAATTAGCTATCACTGAGTTTCAGCGTGAGCAGCAGGTTCAGAACACTGGAAGTGTGCCTGTTAACAATTCATTAACTGGACAAACTCAACGAGGATCTGTGTCTACACTCACTGTAGTTACAGCTAATTCAAACGCTGGTACGCCGACTACGCCTATGGCAGCCGTCCCGATGATAGACCGCAGTCTATCATCAACATTAGTTCCGCAAGTTGCTCCCAATCCGGCATCTTTGTTCCCGACAACTGAAGTTGAATTATCGAATACTTCTATGGGACCTATCCCACCGTTGGTGGTTCCGACTACTACATTTGGAGTAGCGACTCATACTTCACCATCGTCGACTCCCGTCAATGTTTGTGATCGAAATGACTTACCATTTACATATAAATGTAATGGAGCTTCAAGCATTGTAATTGAACACAATATTCACAATTCTCAGGCACCGGTGGCTGTGGTAAGAACATCACCACCCTGCTATCAAACTAGACGAAGCTACCGGAAGTATGTCGATGAAAACAAACAGTCTATAAGCAATTCTATCAGGAATTCCAAAGTTGAACCGTTGCCCAATCTAGCTGCCAAGAAGGAAGAAAATAAGGCCTTCCTGATGCTCTTACACCAGAGATTCTCTCAAGGTTGCATTCAGGATATGAGTGAGATTCTTGCACGTAAAGCTGAAGTTGAAGGGTAATATATCTTTTTTTACGAACTTTATTTTAACATGCCGAGTTAGGTTATTTATTGCATAAGCTGTAATTTTGTGCCTTGTGCGATTTAGAAAAAGTAATTTACTAACTTATACGCTTCGTGATATGGAGAAAAAAATCAAAAGTGGAGAAATCGTAGACATTAGATCGTTTCTGGGCCACTGTCAATGTATTGTTGCAATGTATTTGCTTCATGGATCCAAGAATGAAATTCCAACTAAAATAGTCGCAGTTCTACAGTCTATAAAGAATGCAAAACTTCAAGATCCTCCAGATGCGATTTGTAAGAGCTTATCAGAATGTTTTGACGGTAAATATTTTAATGTCAATTTGAGTTCTTGATCACTTGTTCGATATTATCGTATTATTGAATGCTTGATTTTTTGTATTTAAGGGCGCCTCGATTCCATCATTCATGCTTAGACTCAGGAAAACAAATAGAAAATACGGAAGGAGATGAATCGCGAATTAATGTTAGGATTGCATTATTACTTGATTTGTTAACATGTAAGTGCATGTGAATACATTTTAGTATTATAATTCTAGGGCACTAATTGTAAGTAACTTCCGATTGGTCTGGTGTTTTAAACGTGTATAGGATAAAATAAAGCTGGCATTTATCTTCCAGCATTTATATCATAATGTCTATTCTAATATGATGTGTTATTATTACAAACTGGAATTAATAAATCGAATTTTCAGTGTTGCGATTGTTGGTAGTGTTGATGTTTAGTTTTCATATAAGAGTTACTGGTAACTGTGTACGTCGTAGTGTAGAAACAGGCTCCATTCGGACTGCCCTAGATATTGATAGGCATATGGACATTAAAAGTTGCCATGGGCCAAGGATGTCTTCCCAAGAAGGGGGTAGAGCGAGTTAATTTTCATCTACTAACATTTTTAAATTAGCAATTGCCACTTGTGTCATTATTTAATTTTGTAGTTAAATGATAGAATGGCTTAGAATAGTACTTGAACTACATCGGGTCGATTGCGCCATAATTGACAGGGTTAGTACGTATGATACAGGATCCTACTGTTATCAGGAATATTTATAGGTGAATACGTTCAGAAATGACACTTTCTTACCTGTTATTATTATCTTGTAGTTCCATGTTGTAATAACAATGATTATAAAACTACCTCAAACAGGTTAAAATCATGAGTGAAGGCATAACAGCGGATGAGCTACCCTTTTTTATGAATCCGGCGAGACTTCGACGAGAAGAAACTTATTTCGCAATTGGACGATCTGCATCGGAAGTTCGAAATTTTCTAGAGCAGAGACGGCTTAATTCAGCCGAAGGGGAAGGTAGCAAGCCGCAAGGAGAGCTGGGATACTATGGTGTACAACAATTTATTAAATTAGATGATGTCGATGGTCATGAAATTGAGGAACCAGATAGTAATGAAGATTTAGGAGGTGCAGGTGCAGACGAAGATACTGAATATGAAAGCACATCCACGTATTCCTTATTTTGGATGTCAATGAGGAAACTTGCCATGCTGCTCGGATGTTCTAGTAAAAGTATACAGTATATGAAAAAATAATCTTGCATTGATATTGTGGACGTTTGTATTTGCTAATTCAAAAGGTTTTTATTACGATTTTGCAGGAAACATACTTGTAGAAAATCATCGCTCTAATATTGACAGTGACCTTGAAAGCCAGACCAACTCACACCACCACTCTGAAATTCCTGACGTTATATTTGCTTCGAATTCGCATGCAAACCAAGCCAGTCGAATTCACTCGGATGCGAATCTCAACTACGAGCTGGACCCTCGTGTCAGGCAGGATGGAGTTATTATATATCGGGACAGAGGCTACTTAATTCAAAAACTCAGATTGGATACAGGGTGGGGCTCATTTGATGTGCTTATGTTTTCGGTGGCGCTACCAAAAACTTGGGACCAACCTCAGGAGTGCAAAACTGACTTTCAGTATGACCTGTTTTAAACACAAAGCAAATGTATTATTAATTGTAATAGACTACAGCTTGTAAAATAACACACTTTATAACAAGGTCCTTTGTGATTTCCCGAGACTCCGGCAGCTTTCTTTGGGACGAAGATGGAAAAGCGACTGCAATATTTATGGCTGGTATGAGTCATTTTAAATTTTAATTTAAACATATTATCTTTCCATCCAACTTTCCTTTTAAAAGTTTACAGTCAAGAGCAAAAATTGCTTAGTGCATTAAATCATTAACTCCACTCCACAGGCTGCAGTGACGTCTTCATTGGTAACGTCATGGATTGGTTTCAAAAAGTTTTATCTAATATGATGTTAGCAGAATCGGTTATGATTGGACATCCATATTATTGGCACCCAACTGTGAGAAGAAGGCTTCTACGGGTCATGAAGTACTTGAAGCGATCTTTATAGAACCCTGGCTATTCGGGAGAAGCAACGTTCAAAACCGCGTTTAACTACTGGTAACTAACTCTTCTCTCATTTACAATAATTAAAAATATTCACAGTATCGCTTAGATTTAGCCATGTCTCCAGGAACAAGCATAAGCACAGACGTTTTGGAAGTGCTTTGTCCCACGGAGATATCCAAAATAGTAATCAATGAGCAACCTTCCCGAAATCTGAAGCATACATGCTCCGCAGACATACAACTACATACAATGTTGGAGCAACTAGTTCACAAGTGGTGCGATTACCAAAGCAGTTTAAAGATAATTCCTTCTGAAACAGCAGAAGACATTTCCAACGTATACAATGTCACGCACCCAGGCAGGTTTCGAAAGTCAGGCGAGATTTTAGAAAGCGTCACTTTCTTAGACTTTTATCCGCATCAGAGAATAAATCATCTTCCAGAGAACATTGCATCGCCATCGCCCCAATGTGAAACTATCACGCGTACCAAAGTGCAACGTAAACATAGTTTCATACAAGAAATATTGAATGAGCAAGGGCAGTTAACAAAGCCTGGCGTCCTTCCTGAAATCCCATCCCATCAAACGTCACGTCGCCGAGGGGAAGTTGCAAGTGAAATATTAGATCAATCTAAATGGAAATCATCCCTCGAAGGAACGAGAATGAGCAGAATTGGCAATTTATCCGAAGTAATAGTTACTCATGACAAGGAAAGTAGTAAGCATCATCCTAAACACCTTCGTAAAAAGCACGGACCATTAACCTGACTTACAATTTTAACCTTCATCTTAATTATGTGATAGAAGAATGTAGACGAGAGCTTTGCAGAAAAATACATATTTTCGCATAATATTATTATATGTAAAATATAGTTCACATATTTCTCAAATCTCCTGTTAACTTTCGTCTCTTCGTACAATAACTCGGTTTCCAATCCTAGACTTTCAAAAGGCATTACATAAAAAGCAACGAAAAACGAATGAGCAGAGTTCTATGCGGATTTCTATGTAAAAATAAGTTAACTTCATTACACAAAGACAAAACGTAACGCGTTCCTTCCTTTTCTCTTTATGCATACAGCAGATTTTATTGACTTATTTTCGTATATAACAGCACGTTTCAGTCCAAACGAATTTGTAATTTAAATTTTTTAACAGGGTTTAAAACAATATCATTGTACAACTCAATCGTACAATAGAAAAACCTTTCACAATCAAATCCTTCTTTTAGGACTTTTGTCTTTTAACTTGCCTGATTCATCAACTCCAAGCTACTATATCTTATTCATAATAATTATTATAACATATCAACAAATTGCTTTAGCTAAGCTAACAGTGTGGAAATGCGTCAAAGTATTTATTATTTATTG
>JAANSM010002096.1:0-16051 GCA_036850725.1 Orchesella villosa
TGTGGGGTGTTGAGGTTGCTGCAGTTCCCCCGTCGGCTTTGGTGAGGAACCGGTTTTTGACCTCTTCTGTTGAAAAGATAGCTCCTAGAATTGTGAGCATTTAAAGAAACATGCAACAGAAAGGGTTTTCTCATGCTGGGAAAATAAGGGGGTTTTGGTTTCAGGGGCTTTTTTATTCAGACAATTTCCTTGTTAAAAAAAATCCATGCAGACACAACATTTAAATAACCTCCTTTCTTTTACTTTCTTATCAACACAATTACTGGATGTTCATATTTTCAACAAAATTAGCCAACATTTGTCTAGTCATTTTTGCAGAAACCATTTTCTTCACGAGATTTTATAATTTCTGATTTATATACGAATGTCCTCCTCCTTCACCGCTATCTACAAAATTCCAGCTTCCACTCATTGCCAAAGTATCTAGTGTTCGTCTTTCTCTTGCCAATGACTGGATTACTACTCATATTAACTTCAGTTTTTTCATATAGACTTCTTTGAGTTGACTTGAGAAATTCATTGTCAGCCAGCCCCGCATAACTGTACAGGAGAGGCTACGAACCGTCTTGTTTAGAATTATATCAAAAGTGTTAATTACTAAATTCTGGCGTCGAAGTGTGACATGGCATGCATCAAGCGTTAAGCAGAACTACATAGCTTTTTTTGGCTTTGACTCTTTGGCTCTGCTGTCTGGTCTGGTCCAGAAGATATTTGAGAACATTTTGCAATTTAGATTCCATCATCAACTTCTCCAGTGAATTGAATAATACATGATGGCCTAGAAGAGAAGCGCCATCATGTATTTATACGAAAACTCCTCTCATTTTCCTTTCCTGTCCATGTGAGGAAAATTCATCTAAAGAGAGAACTCCGTCTAATAACAGTCATCAACGTTTATTGAAGGGCTACAATGTGCCCTTCCCTTTACCTCCTCTTTTCCCATTTGAAAATTTGAATGTGTTGTATGCTTAGTCTCTCTCGTCATTAATATGCTCCATGTTTAATGTATAATTTCGAGATGAGAAATGCATTATTATTATGCCAACTCTCTTACTCTTTCTCCTCTCGCCCATTTCTGGTTTTGAGCTAGAACTACTGAAGAGTCAAGAACAAGGCAAAAGAGAAAAGGACTGTGTGGAGCGACAGCCGACCAACCTCATTTGTACATTTTGGATAGCCTTTTATGTTGACAAAGTGAACAGTGAAAGCATTTCGTACACCAAACACCAAAGTCCAGCAGTGAAAATGGTGATGGAAATGATGACGATATTGTAATCAAAGTGAGAGCACTTGAAATATATCTTTGTTTTCACTAGGATAAGTGTATTTTGTAGAGCTATAGAATAGAGCACTTGATAGTTGATGCAGCGTCATAATCACGAGAAGGATATAGTGGCTAGTGGCAGTGACTCTCCAGCAGCCTCTCTTCACTTGGAAACTGAATGTGCGTCAAGTGCGGACAACATGTTCAGTTCTCTTTTCCTATATTTATGCACAAACGACATCAAATATATTCGAGATTTGAGTCCTGTTTCCGTTCTTTGGTCTTATTACAAATAATAGGGAAGCTCTCAAAGTCTCGAGTTGAGGGTGTGACGTGTGGAAAGAGTGAAAGAGTCCCCTTGAAAACACCTTTGCCACACAGCTACACGTTGAAATATACTCGAAAACTTTATCTTTTTGAACCATGGCAAAAAGAGTTCGACGTTCGAATCCAACAATAAAAATACGCAATATATTTCCATAAGGGAAATAGGTTGTGGGTGCATTATCAAAAGCTCAATTAATCCTTTGCCTTTCTCCATTCGACCGTTTTATTAATACGCCCTAGATCCACAGACAATGATGCTGATTTCAATAGATAAAATGGTCCTTCACATCCCATCACATCCTCAATCCTCGCCCTCTTTTGTGTATGAGGCCAGGAACAAAGGAGGGAAATGAGTAAAATAGCTATACAGATTAGTACTTTAGTACTGTTCCTTTTTTTTGCTAAAAAAGTGATTTTGAATGGAGACAAAAGTGATGATGAGAAGGGAAAGAGAGAATGGTATATCCGCTTAAAAAAATAGAGGAGGAGCGGAGCATCGAACGAGCAAACGAAGCTCTTCACATTTTCTCTTTTCTCTCTGCGTGCCTACTTTTATGCTGGACGTGGACGCCGCACGCTTCAAGTTTTCAAGTATAAAAATATCCCAAAAACACTATTTATGAGATGGCGGAAACGTATGCACAATATAAGATTGCCATTTCGCTAGCTACATCTCTACATCCTCGTACAATCAGCCCATTTTATATTAAGCTTTCCATCCCGACATGACATTCTCATGAAGCGGAAATTGCATAGGGAAATAGAAATTGTGGATGAGGCTCTTACTCAAACACACAATGTCTAGTTTATTTTGTTGTCTTTGTCACATCATCATCATCATGAAATATGCTGGTTTCGTTTGGGATCTTCTCTGTGATGTCCTGTTCTTTTTAGTCTTTCGGCTCTTGTCTGTCTCCAGTCTGCCCTGCTATTTTAGTATTTTGCCAGCATGTCTATTTCATAGTAAATATGCTGCTATAGCTATGCTCATTTGCAGTCTTCTTTCTACTTTCCTTTTTGTTCCATGATGATCACGATGAAAATGAGGATGCGTATGATGTATGAATCATTATAAATACACAGACAATTCGCCCTGTTACTTATATATGATGCGTATTAGCACCATAAAATTATTGTGAAACCCGGAGCGTTTCTCTTTTTTTTCTGTATTCAGCTTCCGTAATGAAGAAAACAATAATAGTAATGAAAATGAGAAGTTTAGTACCGACTGTTAGCTGGCCTGGCCTGGCGGTTCCCTTTTATCATCTTTCTGCAGGACTTTTAATATACCCACAGAAAAAAGGGGGAAAGAAATTCTTTGAAATAAATGACGCAACTCTACCAAACCACACACATTTATTTCATTAAAAGGAGTGTCTCTAATGTTTCCATTTCTGACTCGCCTTCTTGTGTGTGACTCGCCTTTCATGATAAAAGCGAGTAAATGATTTTTATTTAGAAACAGCCAAAGTTCTGCACGACGTCCAAGCCATACAACTCTCTTTTACGTTATTATTTTTGTCCAGTTTTAGTGAAAAGTTTTGAGGTGGGTTTCACCAACTTTGGCTAACTCTTCAAAGAAAATGAAACCTTTTATGTGTGAGCTTTTTCATTTTATTGAAGGGTGTCTTCTGGACCTTAAAGCTACCTACCTAGTTTCATCATCACTTTACTATCCTTTCCTCAAAGAAAACGAAACCTTTTATGTGTGAGCTTTTTCATTTTATTGAAGGGTGTCTTCTGGACCTTAAAGCTACCTACCTAGTTTCATCATCACTTTACTATCCTTTCCTCTTCACGCGCCGAGATTCATTTATGTCCGTTTTAGAAAGGAGCTCGAGGCTCAACCTCTCAGCCTCAACTACATGAAAAAGTAAGATGAAAATGAAACTGAAGGGAAAGCAACAACCCAAAAGTGGAGAAAGAAGAAAAGAGACACAATCATCATCACATCAAATCAGGAGAGAGGAGACCGGTAATAATAATTACTACACTCTGTAAAGATGACTTTTACTCAACTTTTACTAGTGCAAATTTCTTGAGAACTGGAATATTATAACTAAATATAAAGTATGATAGGCGAGGCAAAAGTAATCAGAACTGATTGTCATGATGTAAGTCAGAAGTTCCCTGGGAATAAAAGTTGGAGAGTAAAAAAATTAATTTTCACAATATTATGCATAAAATAATAAATACTGCATCAGAGTAAAAACGTGTTTCACCAGAAGGCACATAAAAAATGGGAACGCTATGTCATTACTGCATAAATATTAGATTTAGCTTCAGTACTCACGGTGCGGCAGCGTTACATTTTTGCATTATATGAACTTATAAGCTTGACGCCGACTGTGATCTTTTTACAATTTTATTGAGGTTTTTTCCTATCGCATTTGACTTTGCCTTCTAAAAGGCAAATCTACTTGTTTCTAGTTACATCAAACAGTTTCAAACCTATTGGTTCGAACTTCGTGTATAAAAAGCAAGACAGTTTGATTTTGTTTACAATTTTCTTAGAATTGGAATCACATAAAATGTCGTGTAAAGAACCATGATAAACTGACAGCGGTATTTTGAGAAACAACACAAAACACGACATAACTTTCCAATAAGCTTCTTCTTTTTCCCTATAACTTTCTTTCGTTTTTGGGTCCTTGAAGACTTTTCCCTTCCCATTCTATCCCTATATTCTTTCATCATCTAGTCTTTCCCATGCAATAACTTTTGAAGCCTGTGTATTAGCGCTAAGTAATGCTTACTTTAGGTTCCCACTGCCATGGCCAACTTTCACCAAAGGCGAAAGAACTACTCGTCTACTACTTCCGAGATACTATCTGTATAGAATATAGAAGCCCCTTAAAAGAAAACTGACATAAAGTGAGTTTCTTCTTTCTGTTTAACTAAAGAACTCCAAAGAAGAAACACTTTCTTTAGTAGGCTAAAGGAAACAATCAGGAGAAAGTGCAACAGTATAAGAAGAAGTCTTACAAGCCGGCCGGTATAAGAACACAAGAAAATAAACTGATGTTTTGTCTTTCATACAGCAATAACAATAACATTATAATATACATGATAAAAACGGAGCAAAGCTGAAGGCTGAAGCTCAGCCATTCTACCAAGAAAAAGGGATATGCAAACCATAAACTATAGAAATATCTTGAGATTTTCACATGGAAGTGGAACAGTTTATGAGTGCATTCTTTGGAAATGGCTTGACGCACAGTGGAGCAGCTTAGTTTTAAGGATAACAGAGAGTGCAAACGCCTCGAGGAGAAAAACGGCATGCTCAACGCCGACATTACAATATTCATAAATTTAATAAAATATAATGGTTTTCGATACAAGTCCAGTCCAAGCATAAAAGATGCAAACTTGAATAACGGTAGCGGCGTCGATTCTACGCAGAAGTAGGTATTTATATTTTTCTGCTCGACTTCTTCTCAACTACGGAAAGAATATTGTGTCGAGATTCAATTCAAATCCTTCTGGAATCCATACACATGTCAAGCGGAATGGAGGAACCCGGGTATAAAGTGCAACACCGAGAATTTTCTTGTTCCGCTCTCTATTTACAAATCTCTTTCTTTTGCTTTCAACTTTCCAAGCCTCACCTCTATTTATTATGCATGTACAATGTACGCACGTTTGACGTTGTTGTTTTGTTGTGAAGAAGAAAAAAACTGAGGGATTCTGTTTTGCTGTTGTTTTCTTCTTTACATTGTATTATTGGAAAGCCTTTGGTTTTGTTTGGTTCTGTGCTATGCCCTCATTCAAGGCTAAATATTAGGAGTGACAAGATATACTGGCGTTATTTCCTATTTTGCATTCATTTCAGACTCTTCCAACTACACACACAACTTTCCAGGTAGTGTGGAAACAAAAGAACCAGCTGAATTTATAGTAAACCAAGTCAGTGACTCTGATCATGAGTTCAAATCGTGAGGTGAGTTTCGCTTTACCACCGTGTAGGACATGCACAATTTCATGCAAAAACCGAAACAACTCTACGGGGTTTGCTCCTGGCCTGGCTTGGCTGCTCAAATGTGATTTGGAGCTCAATAGAACTCACGTTGTGGTTGGAATTTGTAAATGGTGGAAATGCGAATCATGATGATCATCATCATGAAGAACAGTGAGAACTCCAAATGGGAAATGCGGAGTGGAAGCGGTGCATGATGAAAGAAGCAAAAAATTGCGATTCTAATGTAATGATGGAATGAGAAACGGGGCGAGTTGTGAATTGTGAGTTGCAAAGATGCGAGAGAACACATATTCTCTTCTTCCTGTCGCTTTCAATTTAATATTCATTAAAGTAATGCACAATGATCGTGAATATCATGATGGCGTACAGCTTACACTTGCTACTTGTTCTTCTGCTTGAGTTTGACGACGAATAAGAATAATATTCGTGATGATATTCATGATTATTTACGTGTTTGGTAAAGGTAAAGGCATGACACAAAGAGAAATAGAGATGTATAACGTATCGTCTCAGGTTCAAATCTAAATACAGATGTTGAGCGTTGATACTGTTCTTCTTTGCGATCATAATATTAGAAACACGTACAGCGCTTCAAGGGAAATACATTGTTCGCATGATTTTACCCAACATCCAACATTTCATCACCATTTCACGAAGCCCACACCAATATACCAGAACCAGACTTCACCACAACACAACGCTGCTACCAAACCAGACCAGAATCCATTCAGATTTAAAGAAGAGCTCAACCAGCCGCATTTGGTTGTAGTATTTTCCGTGCCACTGCCATGATTTGATGAAAGTGGTGCCTCTAGTGAAGGCATGGCACTTGAGTGCCATTGGCTAAAAAGTCGAATATACTTATATGATATAATTCACCTATTTCCTGCCTCACTCAACATTCAACAAACGAGAGCGAGAGCAAACCAGATGCAGATCTGCAAAAATAACGGAGGAAACGTGAAGAATATTTTATGAAAAAAAACCAGGTTGATTTTGATGGGATGTTTGCAATATTTCCAGATGTGATGTGTGATGAATTCTGCTCCAAGAAAAGATGTAATGTAAATAACATTTGACTAATATAGCACAGCTAAAAGCTACCTATAGAAAGCTGCTCAATATTTGAAAATACACATAAAATGTAATATTAGCTTGAGCTGCTCGTTGCGAGCTCCATTTTCGCTCTTTCTTCGAAGTCACCAGTGTTATCCTCATCAAGATTTAAGATTCAACCTTTCTTTCTCCTTCGATTTCAAAAGGCAGTGTGAACAGCTTGGGAAATGAGGAGACAAGGTAGGTTACCCCTTTCATGTAAACGCTACTCAAAGTGACGTAAAAACTTGTAAGCAAAAAGATGGAGAGCATGAAAAAATTTTGCTCTTATTTTCCCCTCAAAAGAAAGCCAGAGGGTCGAGTGGAAAGTGAATGTAGTTGTGACGCTGACGCTATATGCCCTTATTGATGACGAAAACGATGATGATTCGTTCACCTGCGTGACGTTGACACAATGTAGAAAAGTAGAAAAAAGTGCGTAAAAAAGGTCACACGGAAGCTCTGGCTCAAGAACATATTTGTTACATTTTTTCCTAGCTTTCAAATATTTCATTGTTCGTTAAAAATGATGACAATGGTGAAAACGAAGCATAACAAAACTCTTACTTGGTAAGACAGTCAAAGCTCGTCGAAAGATATCTATCGCTTATTTAAATAAATAAAACTTAAGAAAAACCCGTAACGGAATATAAGTCTTAAAAAGACGAGGTGAATAAAAAAAGGCCCTATCTCAACCTCATCCACAAATTCCCTTTTCTACTTCATTCCTTTCATTTTCCCCCATCAACCCGATCTGGAGGAGCAAGAGCAGCACAATAATAGATGACAAGACAAACAGAGTATGGCCCATTTCTAGCCCGCTCTTCTGGATGGAAACTTCATCTTGTTTTTGAGATGAAGATAAAGGTGAAGATATAAAATAGTGGAAAAGTTGGAGAAAAAGTGAAGTAAACAAGGACAAAGTACAATGTACAAGTATATCATCATATTCTAGCATGCAATGCAATGCAATAAACACACGTGTGCCTATATGTCGACACTTTTTTCCCCCATCTCATGATATTATTATGATACACACGCCATCGCCCTCCCATGCCACGCCAGGTCTCACCGCGCCTACTTCCAACCTCAACCTCTTCATGAGAAAAATGAGGAGAAAAAAAGAAAGAGTGAAAAAATAGCACTCTTTTCCCTTATTGTTCCTTCACCGCTGGTGAAAGTATAACATTATGAGGAGGAGGTTCGACGCCGACATGAAAAAATTTTGTGATGTAAACAGTAATGTTATGTATGCATTAATGTGTCGTGGAGGAAGTCTTCAGAGAGAAAAAATACAGAAAAAAGAGGTTTGTTGTGGGAAAATACAAGAGAGAATAAATAAATTGGCTCCTTCTTCTCATTCCCAAGGAAAATAGTGAAAATACGATAAGAAGACAAAAATAAGAACGGAATGGAAATGGACAGAGAGATATTCACATGCATATACGGACGAACATACACAGAAAAGAAAGTGAGTTGGTTTCCATTCAACAAACAACAACAACAAAAAGACAAGCTTGACAAAAGAGTCAGATAGAAAGAAAGAATATATATGTACAGATATTATTATAATGTGTGTGCATTGCATAAAACTACATCAATGTAAGAACATACAGTTTGTGTATTGGGACAAAAGACACAAAGACACATTAGTAAAAAGAGGAGTAAAAGTATTACATTTTTACAGATAGAGACAAGGGGAAGTTGCATATGTACAAGTGACAAGAGAAAGTAGTTTTGTTGCTGTTGATGATGATGATTCGGAACTCGAAAAACTAACCTGTTCCAACCGGGCTAGATCCAGAGCTAGAAGCTGACTCACTCGTGCTCCCACTATCCTCCGACTCCGCTCTCTTCTTTTGGGTGTACCTATCCGGTGACAATTTTCTTACTCTGCTCCCTCCCGTCGTGTCTCCCACCTCCGCCGCGTGATCATCTGTTGTCACACTCGCCGCCGTGTAAGCCGGGGTCCTTGGCTCGTTTGAAGTTTGCCGCCTCGTCACCGGCGTCGCCGTGCTCGCTTTTTCTTGCTCCTTATTCTGCTTCTTCTGCTTAGAAATCTCGTCTTCTTCACTCATCTGCCTGTTTCTCCACGGAGCTACTGGAGCTGGTGCCGGAGCAACTACTTTAGGTTGCTGAACAACTTGGGGAACAACAGGGGCAGCTGGTTTTGGGGGTCGTTCTGACTCAGCAATTCTTTGAATTACGCGGGAACTATCGGCCAGTCTTGTTACCCCAGAGAGAGGCCCTTTACTAGCGTCCTCTGTATCTAAAACTCTTTCCCGCTCTTTTACTGGTGGTTGTTGTTGGGTTTGCCCGCCAGTATCAAATCTCACTCTGTTTTGTTGTGGTTCTGGCTCATCAAAGGAGGAGTCGAGATGCCTTGTGAATCTTGAG
Source organism: Orchesella villosa (assembly GCA_036850725.1). NCBI lineage: Eukaryota > Metazoa > Arthropoda > Collembola > Entomobryomorpha > Orchesellidae > Orchesella > Orchesella villosa. The sequence goes on from JAANSM010002096.1 coordinate 9,063, forward strand.
CGGAATCTCGATTTCCTTTCTCCTCCACAGCTGTCATCATCTTGACCATAAGTTCTTACCGGCCTTTGATCTCCAAACTTTCTTCCACTGCTTCCAAAACTTGGACACTCATCATCATCCGGTTGACCTCGAAACTGCATTGTAAGTCGGTGATCCGACTTGCTCCTCATTAAAGCTGAGCCTTGACCTTGGTTCATGTGGGGTGGTGCTAAACTATTATTTGATGAAGTGCTCCCACCTCCAAGCACATTTTGAGTTGAAGAAGTTGGCAAATGGAGGTCCCCAAAGGTGTTTAAAGTTGAGGCAAGTGAGTTTACATCATGATTTGTATTAAATTTTATACGCCGACCGTAGTCACCCGGCTCGTACTCAAAATTTCTGATGAATTCCATCGTCTTTAAGAATATATCTTTGGTGTCCATGAGCTCATTATCTTGCCACGTCACGGTTGTCCCGTTCTCTGTTATCATGTATTTTTCAACGAGCTCTATGTTCGATTGGACATTTGCCACTTCCTGCTCTAAATTCGTGCGGAGGGTGCTCAGCTGCTTGAGTTCATTTCCCAGGTACCGTTCTACTTCATTTTTTAAGTTTTCTGTTCGATCCTTTAAAGCTTTCGATAAACGTCTGAAAGGGAGCAAAAAAATAAAATAAAAAGAAAGAGTTGCAAAAATTATGTCATTAGTCCAGGGTCATTTTTTTCTAGTCTTTTTTGGCGAAGCAAATTTTGTGTTAAACTCATATGGTACATCGTTATTACTCTAGAACTATCAAGTTTTATTGCTTCAAGACGAGATTTTTTTTTTCACTTTTGGGCCATGTGAGTTTCCCCTGAGCTGATCTGATGGGAGATGATGATGACTGAGCATATTGTAAAAATGGTTAGCTCATAGTCATAATCTTCTCTGTTTATACCGCCTACCTACAAACGCAAACGGCTCTAAACTAAACACTTTTTATGTCCTTGGTCATGTTCTCGTTTATCCTCATCTGCCAAAACATAGCGTGGCACGCTCGTTTGCACGTAATTTCCAATGCAGTCATAGTCACACGCTATTCTAGATTATGTTATGCTACGTAGCCCATTTTTAACGAGAACTTTTTGCTTAGTTTAGTTTGTTTTCCTTGCCTCTAAAGAAAAAGAGCAAGAGACCATCAGAGGAAAAATCAGCTCAGATCTGGTAGCATAGGATGATGGCAATAAATCAAAGTATTTGCTCTATATTTAGGTAATAACAAGTGTAAATATTTGAGAGGAAATGTATAAATCTAGCAAAATTGTATAAAATACAAAAATTGGAAACTGAAATGAACGTTTGCTTGACGCAGGTTAAAAAAATTGAATGATATAAACGCTACGAAAAAATATTTCTAATAATAAATATAAGTATGAATGCTGCAGATGATGTGTACCTGTAAATATCATCGATTTCATCCATCACACTAATACTATTGGTTTGTAGTTGCATAGTGTTTTTTTCTACGGCACTAAGGGCATCGTTCAGTCGATGGAGCACACGTCTCACTTGATTACCAATCCTTTGAATCTCCCGTTTGAGCACGTCAATGTGAGCCTCCTTACAGTCAGGGCAGACCTTTTTGTCGCAATGAGCACAGTTGCTGCAGTATTGCTTCTCACTACAGATTTGGCAACGTTCCATAATTTGATTTGACGTTGGGTCAGGTAGTTCACCCGTCAGGTCTACATGCAGCTCGAGAAAGCGCTGAAGTGTCACATTCGTTGGGAAGGCTTGTACTCCCTATACAAAAAGAGAGATTCCCAAGAAAAAAACTTATTAACGAAATTCCGAAATTCATTAAACTCAAGTTGAGTCCAAGACAAACATCACATCTCACATCCCGTTTTTTTCCTTGCTACCGTCATCGTCATCCAATTTTTTCCCTCATGAGCATTTACTTTGTTTATTTTGATAGCAATTCCGGAATTATAAAGCTACACACGACGTAATTGTAATTAGGTATTATCACGCTCTGAATACCATTCCCGTAATCAGTTATGATCTCGTTAGAATCCAAGAAAATTATCCGAAAGTATGTAGTTAAGTTAAGTAGCATGATGATATCATATTAATTTTGATGCTATAAACGCTAATCTAATCATATTTGTTGCTTCCAACTTTGCAATAAGGTAAAACTTGCGTGAGCATTGCACCGTTCATAAAAATGTCATTGTAATTAATTAACGGCTCGTTACACCCTCTAGAAAAATAATCTAGAAGCGGAATATCCAATTAGTACCGTCAAAGCTAAGCAAATAAGCAGTTAGTAGGAAACAAATAGCACCAAGCATAGCATAATATAAAATATGTTTCCCCAGACCCATCGACTCTCATCGTCAAGTGGAGCATGAAAAAGCGTCGCTCTGGAAAGTGGAACTAGAGGAAAAACTAATCGAGTTTTAATTAACGTTCCAGAGGAAAATGAGAAAGTAGTTAAATTAGATCCCAAAAGATGAGCAAAAAGCAAGATGATGAAGAAAATGGAGGTAATATATAACCTACAACGTGGGATCTTCAATGAGCGTTGGAAGTTGAAGATGATGGTGATAGCGATAATGATGATGGGAACAAATGAGCTCTCTTTTTTTACCCATTGTCTCTTTTTCTTGTGTTCTTGAACCACTACCACGACGCTATAGTATTATGCCTAAATTCAATAATAAAGTACACTGTAGATTTTGTGGCAGCATTATCACTTGGAAGTTTTTGTGTGTTTAGAGGACAAAGACTTGATTTGTTTATGCTCATGATTGTGCGTCTTAATCTAATATTATGTGTTTTTGCAACATGATCATGATGATGATGGCGATGGCACAATGTCATAGTCTTCATAGTCTTCATGGTTTGGACTTGGTTGGACCGAAACAAGGAGAGGTATGCCGCAATCCTCATCTCATCACATCATCACTATTTATTGACAAACTAAGTTTTCCTCTTGTTCACCACCACCACAACCAACAACCAACACCACCAGCACCAAAGTCATTAGCACTGGAATTGGTAAAAGTGAAGAGTTAAGTCTCTGTCGCCTAATGATAGTTTCTTGCTCTTGCACTCGCACTTGCTCTTGTCTTCTTGCTTTGGTTTGTTTCCCTTTATCTTTATCTACAGATCTTTTTTAGGATGCGCTTTTATTATCCTCAAGATCATGATGATCATGATGATATACATTTACAATGTANTCGCACTTGCTCTTGTCTTCTTGCTTTGGTTTGTTTCCCTTTATCTTTATCTACAGATCTTTTTTAGGATGCGCTTTTATTATCCTCAAGATCATGATGATCATGATGATATACATTTACAATGTACATGTTGCTCTTTTTTACTGGAAAATTTTCTCAAGCTAAAGAGGCAGAGCTCAAGCAAAAAAGTTTGTTGGTTTCTTTTCTCTATCTCTTCAACTTAAGTTGCTTTTCTTGCTCCCATTTTTCATATGTAATAAAAAGTGCATCTTCTTTGCCGATTAACATAATAATATGGCATAAATTCTCCTATTATATTTACCCTCTCTTGGAGTGTTCATAAGGAAAAAGGAGATTTTCCTTTGAGTGTCTTATTTTTTTGTTGGAGTTGGAAGCCATGCTTGTTAAGCTTTGCTTTTGCTTAAAAATATTTACCCAGTTTTTACACGCTCTTTTTGGTTGCCGGCACACCATATCTTTTTTTACTGTGTTGCTCTCTTTGCGTCTCCTCATCTTTCTTTCAAGGGAAGCCATTCGAGAAGAAGTTTGTAATGAATAGAAAAGTGCCATTGAACTTTTTTCTCTTCTTCGTTTTCTTTCTCTCATGCTCTTCATTTCAGCCGGTTTTTCCTCTCTCACTTTAGTCTCAATAGGGAAGTCATCATCAACCACACATTCTGCATTCTACAAGAGTCAACTCAACTCAGTCAGCCTGCAAGATAGTCGATATCTCGATATGCTCCTTGATGGCGTTTTGGGAGAAGAAAAAGTCGACGAATTTTGTCAACCAATATGTATACATTTTTTGTTCCATGCCAAAGCCAAGCCAACGCGCTACATTGACTTCAACGGATCGGATCAATGTACACATGGTTAAAAAGCATGCTTTGCTTCTTTCTTGTTCATTATGGTGGGTGAACTTTATCGTGACGATTACGACGACCCAAAACAACGCATCAAAAGTAATGGGAAGATAGCTATATAGCATACGTATAAATGTGTGTATAGCAGCCAAAAACACAAGTCATTGCACTAAAACCTGCATTTCTCTCTCTCTTTCCAACAAACATTCCGATTCATACATCATCAACCAAAGGAAACAAACGTAAAAACGGAGTAGTAAATATATAAATTATAATGAAGGATAATCCGGATTGCGTTCCATATCCGCTATCCGCTCCACATTTCCCAAAAGAAAACATTTTGATATGATGATGAGAAGTATGTTTATACACATCCATTTTAAATGTTAAATTGCACTTTTATACCGCACACAAACACAAACAATGAAACAGTGCATGAAGTCGAAGTGGGAATTAGATTGGGCAGCTGCAAGTTTTACTTTTACAACTCACAAAGTTGATGACGGCGTCGAAGTCTTGCATTGGATTGGAATAGTAAAACTGCGCTAGCACTATATATCTCCTATATATATTTTATATTGTTTCCTAAAATTACTTTGTTATTAGGTGTCTACTTAAATGTATCTATCATGATGAAATGGAAAATGGAGTCAACGTTTTCACTGTAATTCATGCACTTTCCTCCTCTTCCTTTAAGCATTGCCTTGTCATGTCCCCTCCTTTTATGGGCAATGAGAGAGGAAGAGAATCTAATGGAAAAAGCTGTAAAACTGGGATTTAACTGCTGAGCTTGAGCTCTGGAGCTGGAGAAGTTAAGTTTAGGATAGAAGAAGGGATGAGGAGGATACAGTAAAAAAGGTAGGTAGTAGGTAGAGTATTATTCTTGTAGAGCATAAAGTCGCATGTCAACTCAATTAGTAGATATTACATAGGTACATATTTAGTTACGTGCATGTTTTCTAAGTCTAGTTGAAAAAGGGTGAAGGAAAATAGTATAAATTTATATGGTGCTTTATATAGCGATTGCGATGTTGATTCTCTGATTCTAAATGCTGACAACAAAGTTGGCGAGAGCGTTTTGCAAACTAAGCCTCCTATTTTCCCCGAGAAAGTTTTTTGGGGGAATTAAGGAATTTTTGTTGACATGCACAAATAAAAAGGTAAAATTGATGGAGTTGGTTGTTGGTTTAGAGGGAGAAATCCAGAGGATCACAATCGCAATCAGAGCTTCTCTCTCTCTCAAACAACTCTGGATTTTGGAGGGACTCTGAGTCAACTTACGAAACTTCCTGTTTAGTTTCAACGTTCAAAGTGATTTCTGATTTTTGTTGGGTAAATAATATAAGTCTAGGTTTTGCTCTGGCAGTAACTTGCTATCAAATTAGCCTCAAGCAGGAAGGCAGAAGAAAGAGCTCCCAGCTCACGAGCTTAGATCTTCTAAATTAGGCGGTATTAATTAAAAGGTTAGTAAACTTCAGTGAATACACAAATACAAATAATACAAGACAGATTAAAAAGTTGTCCGCTTCTCTGCTCCCAGTTAGTTAGGAGATTGTGCATAAATTGCGAGAGTTTTAGTGAATGTTTTAGGAGAATGTTTTAGAGGAGAGATAATATATAAGGGAATAAATAGATGGAGAATGGAGAACACACGTTGCAAATTCTCTTCTAAAAAGGCCATGAAAGGAAGAGAAGAGGATAGATAGCAGGTTGTCTTGTTTATTAGATATTTTTGTAAACACGGCAAAAATAAGTTGTTACAAGAGATTTAATATAACTCATTAGGATTAGGGTGTTTGGGATTGTTGCGACTTGCGACTTTGTAACGTCATGTTGTTTTCGCGGAGAGCGAGAATGAGAAAACTTTTTTTGTGCTATCACATTTGCTTAGTTCAGCAGCACCGGTAAAAACTACGCGTTGGATGGTGGATCTTAATCTTGATAAGGAAAAACACTTTCCACGTGTGAAAATTTCCATGATTTACACATGATAAATTCTTGGATGAAATTAAGCAAAAAGCAATAATATAATACATTCTTTTTGTCTTCGGCTTACAGCTTAAAGCTCAACTAATTCCAAAATTAACTCTCAGGAGGAAACAAACAAGGGAAACTTATTGTCAGCAAAACGCGCTAATTTCAAATCGTAAGTAATATGCTTGCTAAACACTAGGAAAACTTGGTAATGATGAGTGACAGTAGATTTATCTGTTGTTGTTCCTTTTTCTCTTACTCTCTACTAATTTCTATTAAGTTTTTATCTATTGATTTCACTTGGTACTTACTTGGTAGCCAACCCTGTGTTCGGCGCGACATTCTGGAATACATTCTTTTTGTCTTCGGCTTACAGCTTAAAGCTCAACTAATTCCAAAATTAACTCTCAGGAGGAAACAAACAAGGGAAACTTATTGTCAGCAAAACGCGCTAATTTGAAATAGTAAGTAATATGCTTGCTAAACACTAGGAAAACTTGGTAATGATGAGTGACAGTAGATTTATCTTTTGTTGTTCCTTTTTTTCTCTTACTCTCTACTAATTTCTATTAAGTTTTTATCTATTGATTTCACTTGGTACTTACTTGGTAGCCAACCCTGTGTTCGGCGCGACATTCTGGACATTTGACCTGTAAAAAAAAGAAAAAGCATTCATTTGACATGAGTAAAACCTAATACGCACAATGGAATGTATACGTAGGTATAATTACATAGAAAAACAAGAGCTTTTGAACCTTCAAAAAGTGTCTGAGCCTTTTTCTACAAAATGACGCAGTTTATTTTTGCACAATTCTAGGATTTTTGTCTCGTTTTACTTTCACGCTCTTTCATCATAAAATTCTATATAATTCAAACACGCATCCCGTTCGAATCCTTTGATATCATTGCTGCTATTTATTGCGCAACAGTTTTATGCATCAACATTGTTA
>JAANSM010002097.1:0-16050 GCA_036850725.1 Orchesella villosa
TTGTAACGTCAAAATTATGCTATATAGGCGAATTACCTCATTTTCGATCAACTTTAAATATAAACGAAATTCACAACCAGGCAGATAATACATCATTTTTAAACAAAGTAATTCCTTTATAGCATTTAGAGAGTCAGCACACATCACACTAAATGGGCTTGAACTGGAGACAAAGAATGACAAACAAATATAGCAAATAAAGTAGGAAAGAAAGGAAGTTTTTCAATGCTATATTTACCTTTATCGGAAAGTTTATGTGGCATTTATTATTAAATTATTTACATTTAAAAATCATATTTCAAATATTTAATAAAACTTTCCATCCATCCGAAATCCTTTGAAAAATTTTCAACTGAAACAAAGGGTTTCATACAAGACAAAACCTTTGTTCGTATGGCTTCTGCTTTTGTTTGCGTACACACTAATTCAGATAAAGCCCTCGTTATCTGTACTTTTTATTCAATCCTTACTTTGTCTTTTTCATATTTCATATCTAAAAAGAAGGAAAAAAAAGAAAGAAAAGCGAGTCATGTTTGACATTTCTCACTGCGATATTGTTTGACTTGCTCGTGTTGATAAATGACTTAATGTATCTGTGAGACATCATTCGATATTATAAATGGTCTTGAACATGGTATGAATAAAGGTATTGATTCCATCTGTAACTTACTACTGACCTTTGTAGTACCTACTCACCACATATACATCTGTTTTAAAAGCCATATTATCACCAGCCGATAGGATTCATGGTGGCCACAAAAAAATGCTAACTGTATGCATAATGATTGGGAATCTTATTTTCATATTTGAGATAATGTGTGCACAGTGCTGTTTCTCAACCGAACCTACCCTATATATAAATCCAGATGCGCGTCTTAAACATACGACATTCAACTTTTAGAGGTGTACCTCGAATTAAGTCAGCAAAATCTTGGTATTTGCATGGTATGCTAAATTGTTGACATCAATCATCAAAAGTACCTTAAATTGAAGTACGAAAGAGGATTACGAGAAGTAAAGTAGTTGAGATCGCTTCTCTGTGCGAGATTCCAGTGCTTTAGCATATGTTGTGTGGGCATAGCTCTAAATCCTAAAGTCTTCCATTCATTTTATAACGTCCAGACAGGATAAGACAGAAATCATTGCTCCATAATTTTGCAATTTCACTCTTAGTCTGATTCCACAGCATTAAAGTATTGTAGCATAGTTCTCAAAATCTCTTTGTGTACTAAGTCAACAACTCCCATTTTATTACTAAGCTGTTCCATAACGCAATCTCGACCATCATCGATCCGTTTTGATATAGAGAACGACCTTGTAGTTGGTGTAGTAGCATCCAAAGCTATTTTTAAGTTTATATCAGTATTCCAATATATATTTTGGCATACATACTTTCTCCTCTATAAACATCGTATAAATTTTGGCAGCTAGAAAATGTTTCGCTCACTCCGCATTCTGTTGAGCTCCGAAATCGCTCAAGTCTCGTGCATTCGGAATAAAGCAAGCATGGCAAAACCGGTTGCAGCAACGACTGGTGGTGGTCTCACCAGCCAACAAATTTTTGACAGAGAAGATAAGTACGGTGCCCATAATTATCATCCACTACCTGTGGCCTTATGTCGGGGAAAAGGTGATAATCAAATTATTGTCAAAAAAAAGTTAATTAATAGCCTTTAAACTCTCTTTGTTATCAATTTGTCAGTTTGATCATAAGTATTGAGAATGTGTCCGTGAATAACTTGCTCTGAGGAGTGTTTTTGCTAAATGACTTAATTGAAAGTGTTATTTTTACGTATTACTCATATAATAACTATTTATAATGTGGTTTTTTCAGGTGTGTATGTTTGGGATGTGGAAGGTCGTAAATATTACGACTTTCTTAGCGCGTACTCGGCAGTCAACCAAGGCCATTGTCATCCCAAAATTTTAGATGCTTTGAAAGATCAAGCTGAGGTACTGACGCTGACGTCACGAGCATTCTATTCGGATACGTTAGGAGAGTATGAGGAGTACATCACCAAGTTGTTTGGGTACGATAAGGTGCTTCCCATGAATACAGGTAAAGCCCTAGCGTGCAATTATTGTCGTTGTGTAAATGATGATGACGCATATAGATGAAAGATAATATTAAAATACAATAGATATTTCGCACACATATTTTAACACGCTAGATACATGCAAACATCTTTTTATTGGTATGAGATAACTGATTTATAGCTCTCTAGATTTCTAATCGTGCCAATAATTACATTATTTACTTTGTAGGTGTTGAAGGTGGAGAGACAGCTTGTAAATTAGCGAGGAAATGGGGCTATGTGAAAAAAGGAATTGCTGCAGATCAAGCAAAAATTGTGTTTGTCGAAGGGAATTTTTGGGGAAGAACATTATCGGCAATCTCAGCTTCGACGGACCCAACCTCATATGAAGGATTTGGACCGTTCATGCCCGGATTTAAAATCATTCCATATGATGATTTGAATGCTCTTGAGGTAAGTTTAGATATTAATTACGTAATTTCTACGCACTTATTATTTTCCAGTTGAGTTGACGGACTGACTGCGTAGCTGATAAAATGTACCATATGTAGTTTGAGTAGAAATGTTGAGGGTAGCAAGAATTCTGAAACAGCACTCACACTCCGTTGCAAATATCTATGTAGAATCTTGACAGGATAAGCATTTCAGATAACATGCATTTTTTTATTCTATGCTACCAGGTCAAGTCGGGTGTATTGCTCTTGGAAAGGGTTTATCTCAAATTTATCTTACATTTTTTCGTGACATTGATGTTTTAGTAGGTGTTACCTGAAATAGCTTGAGAGCTAATGGTCAGGCCATAATTTACGCAAAAATTTGCTATAAATTGTACTTGTTTAAGTACTTAAGTACGTATGTATGTACTTACCAGACATTTTATCCTTTAGGAAAGCTTATCTCTTTTATTTGTGGTTATGCAAGACTTCGTAGTGTGACTCAGGTCATAAAGATCATGTTAAAATATTCCATGATTTCTTTCTAATTTCATCATAGAATTAAGATGAAAGAGAATTTGCCTATCAACAAAAAAAACTTGTTCAGCAGGTTACACTTTTTCGTACTTGCATTATAGATAGCTCTCATCGAATGTTAGAGGCAGTGTTAGGAAAGCTTTTTCGTAAACTCTTTATGCTTCAAGGTCACTCACAGAATGCACAGATAACGTCCAGTCCACCGTCAGCTCCAGTCAAACTACCCATTAATCTGCGCTCATGTAGACATGCCATAATTACTCGCAAAAGTTGACAGAATAAACGACGAAGAGAATGATGTTTTGGGATGGATAATTGCCTCAGCACAAATGTACATAATTTTTATGAAATTAATTTTAGGAAGCCACCAAAGATCCTACAGTATGCGCCTTTATGGTGGAGCCGATTCAAGGTGAAGCTGGTGTTGTAGTTCCACATCATGGATATTTGAAAGGAGTCCGTGATATTTGCACAAAAAATAATGTCCTTTTCATTGCCGATGAAGTACAAACTGGACTCGCAAGAACGGGGAAAAGACTCGCCTGTGACTATGAAAATGTTCGACCTGACATCCTAGTTTTGGGGAAGGCTTTGTCTGGTGGCGTCTTCCCTGTAATTTTTCATTTGATTACTAAAAACAAAATTGAGCTTTTAAAAAATATTCATTTTCAATAACTGCCAAAAATTTATTATTCTCTAGGCATTCTCTAATAAATAACTCATGTATTCCCTGCAGGTATCCGCTGTACTCGCTGATGACCATGTCATGCTCTGTATCAAACCAGGTGAGCATGGCTCAACTTATGGTGGAAATCCTTTGGCTTGCAAAGTGGCAATGGCAGCTCTTGAAGTGATGGAAGAAGAGAAACTTGCTGAGAACGCTAATGTCTTAGGAGAATTTCTCCGCCAAGAACTTAGTAAGCTACCTCCTCAAGTTGTGAGGCTAGTTCGTGGCAAGGGACTCCTTAATGCTATTGTTATTAACCAAGGTAATGTGCACACAATTACGTATACTCATAATAATGCATATTCACTAGGAGGTTGCAAATTTATGGGCCGAGGTTTATGAATAAAATTGAATTTCAAATTCCTTTTACTGTCACATATTTCATTGTTTACTTTGAGGAAGAAGATGATGCTATGTTGTCTAATGAAAACTTTCTGATTTTTCTTTTCAGAATTTGACGCATGGGATGTTTGTGTTCGACTCAAGGAGAATGGACTTTTGGCGAAACCAACGCATGGAGATATTATCCGCTTAGCTCCACCATTGGTCATTAACAAGCAACAAATTGAGGAAGCAGTTCAAATTATTGGAGAGACTGTTCAATCTCTCATTCGCTAAAAAATGAATTTATTCGTTGGATTTTATTAATGTTCTTGAAATAATTGACCTTGCTCACTTTCTCTTTGATAAGTAGGTGTTTCTAAGCTGTAATATATTTTTGAATCATGTCTCACCAATCAGTTCAGAGATATTGTTTTTATTAAGGTTGTTATGGGAGTATGTATATACTTTATGTGTATCTTTCAAACCAGTTGTTACCATATTTAAGAAAATTGCTAATTAAAACGACCTTTCAATCAGTGGCGTATTATCGTACTGAATTTTATTATCAAAAAAATGACTAATTATTATTTTGGTGTTTGTGTGTGTAAGTAAAGTATTTGAAAGTTTAGACTTCCAACAAAATTATATACACATTACAATAATACCGCTTAAAACTAACATCAATCTTTAAGTTTAATATTTTCGGTCTTTACGATAATGACTCAATTTAGTTCACAATTGATCACACAAGTTTTCTCAAATCACAAAAAGTTACATACAATGAAGCACCCATTTAGCGTTTTTTTACCAGGCACACAAATACCACAAAATAAATTCGTTTCGTTCGGTTATTCAATAATGAGTGGACTCAATTAACGTTTTTTATCTCTACCTTAGAAGTTATGTCACTATTTAAAAAGTAATTTTTGTAATCTTACACATATTTGTAACTTACTTATCTAACCGGCAACATAGTCAGAGATATTATATAATTCAACATTTTTTGTTAGGGATGGTTGAAAGCCCCCATCCTGCTAAGACTAAAGAAGGCAATTTTGACATAGTAATGCAAACGCATGCATAATGTGCCCAGTTCGATTTAACTGGGGAACACGAGAGGCAGCATCATATTATTTTACACTGACAATCACGTTTATAAATTCAAAAATAGTTGGTTTTAGTGCAGCTGAACGATACGATAATATACTAGTAAATATTATGTATAAAACTATAAGTATGTCCCAAATCTGTACAAAAAGTTTCAACTCTTACTTTGGTCTCAACTGTAATATATTTTTTTACATTCATATCGCTTACGAAATATCTTTCTAAGCTTCCGTGGAGGTAGTACTTTGCTCCTTGCTGCTTACACTGTCGTCGCTGCTTTCCAGCTCAGACAAAATTTTCCCTGCGGTGTCTGCTGAAAATTCTGGTTCCAATTTTCCTAACACCTATGAATAAAATAAATAGGCTGTTAAAGGCAATCCTAAGAAATTCGTTAGAACCATTCCAAATGCAAACTCCTGAAACACTTACGTCTTCAATCTGTTTTTCAATATAGGAATCGTGAGGTATAGATTTCCCATCTGCATCCTTCTTTGATCGTTCCATTATCGTAGCTTGTACCGCAGCTAGATACAACGGACGTCTTATTCTGAGAATGACTACGTCTCCAGTAGCTTTCACACTGTAATCGGGTGTGAAGTTGGTATCTTCATCTAAGCGAGCAATATTTAATAATATTAACTCATTGTTCTAAACGAAACTGAACATTTTATGCTATAAATTCATAATTCTTCAAGCATACTTAGCATCAGGGCCGGAACAGCAAAGTAAGTGAAAGGTCCAGCCTCGTATTGAAGACCTTCTCTACCAACTGTAACATCCACACGACCTTCAAGGACTAATGTGAAGGAATCCGTTGCTTTTCCCTGATAATAATTGTTATTTAAAATTACAAACCAGATCTTATTACCAAAATTATCGTGAAAGATATTAAAGTAGAAACAATTAGTCATGGCCAGCCTTACAAATTCGTATAGAAAGCAAGGCTTTAGGTCCTTCGTCCCACGTATTTTAAATAAAACATTCTTTTTGAGTATTCTATGGAGGACCCCCTCTGAAATGTGGGCCGGGCGGAATGGTTCTACCCCTGATAATCCGAGTAAAGTTTAACAATCGAAGTTATAAAGTGAAAAGTTAATGTCTTTCTAATTAGTAAATAAATCACGTGCTTATGTACCTGTGCTCAAATACTGGAAAGCAGCAAGGGCAAGTTGAGGGGAAATGTATATAGTTTTTTGACTGTTCCTAATCTCAACAAACTTGGAAAAGTCATTCGTGTGATGTTGTTTAGTCCGCTTCTTGTTTCTGTTGTCTGTCCACATGTCCGTTTCATCAACAATTTCTGCTTGAATCAGCTCTTCAATGACATCCTCCAATGTTACCAGACCTGTTGTTTCACAGTAGGGATCACGGTCACTGCTTGTTGTATTGATTTTTTGGACAAATGCCATGTGACCCTTTTGAGCTACAAGATAAATACAAACATTTCCAAATGAACTTGAACAGAATAGGCTTCGAGGGAAGGTGTTGTCAAGTTTGGTACTAGCTACAAAAGCAATTGGATAACAAGACTTGCATAAACTTACATTCTTTGAACTCCTTGAAAACAATATCAAGCGTTGTGTCAGAAAACACGTAGTAGCAAGGGTTATTATAAAATTGAGCCAATGTCTTAAGAGGTATCTTATCATCAGGATCAACAAACATAAGATCTTTGGTAAATAAGATGGTGACAATGTTCTTCCTCTCCACGTCATAAATAGGGATTCTGGAGTATCCTAAAATGGAAGGGAAGGTCATGAATATCTGGTTACACATATGGTTTATACATCCAATACCAACTTGAACAGGTTCATAATTGAACAATTCCATTTAAATGACAAGGTCGTTCATTCTCTGTCATCTGTACTGACCTTGCTTCCTAATTTCATTCAGCGTTTCAAAATCCAGTTCCCCTTCTAAAGGAAGCATAAATATATCTTCTATTCTTGTCATGATATCCTCTACAGTTTTTTTCTTCAACTCTAATGCACCAGAAATGATGTTGACTTCATCAGCTTCCAAATCATTATGTTCAATTGTAATCTATATAAAAAAGACACGAATATGTGCAGTTTCTCTCTCTACATAAAATTTTTCTAAAGCTGCAATGCAATGGTTACTACTAACCTTAACTAGTTCTTTCAGCTTTTCTCTGTTGTACACAATGCCAATCTCCTCTCCCAAAACTTTGTCGAGAATGACGCTGATGACGTAGGACAATGGAAATGTTAAAATCATGATTAATCTCGTAATCAAAATTGTTTTTGCGCCTATTGCTAAGCCATGACGTGAGCATATTGCTTGAGGTATAATTTCCCCAAAGATGACAATGCTAATTGTAGAAATTGTGACGGCAAGTATTCCAGATGTCAAGTCATCCATGAGAATGGTTAAGCTAGAGTTGATGAGTACATTTCCAAGAACTAAACTACAAAGTAAGTAGTTTCCCTGAGTTCGCAATGGCAATATCGTTTTGGCATACATTCTCTCCTTATCGGAACCAGTATTTGCCAAAATTTTCAGATCTGTTCTGTCCAAGGCTAGTAGCCCAAGTGTAAGTCCAGCAAATAAGCCAGATAGAAGTAGAAGGAGAACAATAAAAACAATATTGAGCCATAAAGGAAGCACCCTTTCATACACTTTTATGGTTATCCAAGGGTCTGATCCTTGGTGAACCCATGGCATTTCTATGTAGAAAAAACGATTACAAAAATAAAATTCAATTCGTATGTTACCCAGAACGTTACCTGAAAATAATTCATTGCGTAATTCTCACCTGTATTATTCACTCTCACGCAAAGAAAGAAAAATTCTTCTGATTGATTTATGGACAACGATATTTCGACAATTGCTGATGCGCCATTTGGACCAATGTGTGACACCTATGTAGTTGCAAGTTTTTCAAATTTGAATTATTATTTTAAGTTTAAATGGTTATAGAAGCAAGACAATATTTTTTATGCTTGAATAGTTTAAAATGTAGTTTAAAATTACAGGATGCGCTTCCGTTGCATCCATGTCATCACAATCGGCCCCTCTACTCTTGACATCTCTTACAAATCTCACGATCGTCTGATTAGTAAAATGCTGTCCAAAAAGACGTATAGGCACAGCGACTGTCCTTAAGAATTGACGATATTCCATTAAGCTCATAGCTAACTCCTTTATCCACTGCCTGTTACAAAACATACAAAAAACAACTGCCTCTGTAATACTTTATATAAACGTAATTAGGTACAAAACGATTTCATTTACTGCAAAAAGATACAATAAGCTCAATGAATATGTTGTAAAAACGAAGTCATCGTCCGTAGAGCAGTGACAGCCAAGAGTCATTACTGATCATAAATCAACACTGACAAAAAAGAACTCCTTATCAATTTGCAAGTCAACAAAATTTGAGACCAAAAATATTCCGTGCTTGTATGCAACAAATAGCTACTCGTCATCGCTACACTCTTGCAACTACCTACCGCATACATAATCTTGTGTCATGAATTATAATTAGGTTACCTCGATTCTCAGTCCAATGACGAATGCTGTAGAAACATTATTAGACACTTTCGGCTCCTCAGGAATCTCGATTTGAAAAGCGGGTGAATCTAGGGTTCGGCTTTTTTCTGCTTCCACCTCAATAGCACTAATATTATTAGCTTGTGGAGATAATGTGCTGATTTCAGTACGTCTTTTTCTGTGACTGGAACTTTCCTCATGTTTATGATTCTCCTCATGCCCTTTGTGATAATGATGTTTATGAAAATGTTCTGATGTTGTTTCACTTGGTGGGTTCGGTTTTGTTCTTACAACTTCACTTTCATTATTTTTAATAGGAGTTCTAACACTATCTAATTTAGCAATACTTAAAGTAGGTGGAAGGTGATTGTGATGCTCATGATCACTTTTGTTTTCGCTAGAAATAGCATTGTCATGTATTTTAGTTGTTAAGCCCGGTGTAAAGTCTGGAACAGTTACATGCAACTTTTCAGTTCCTGGAATGCTGCCGTCACCATCACCCACTTTGGGCAAGGGAGTTGCCACCGGCGATCGAAGTATTGGAACAACATTCGCAAAAGTTAGTTGCACAACTAATAGTAAAATCAGAGGGCTCATATTATTACAATTTCATGCAAGTTTGGCACAAACTAAATGCACCCAACTCAAAAGTTAAATGTAAAGTTAGACCACAAAGGGAATTCTAACGTGGACGAGGGAGTTACTAAAACTTCAACACTGAACCACCTCTCAAAACATCACATACACAAGCTAGATAGTTACTGAACTCGTTTCCCACATAAAATCCGCATATTATGATTTCTTTGTACTTATACTTTTGGTGTCCCCACAAATGACTCGTTTTAAAGAAAAATACTTTTTAATGGTGAGGTAGTTATAAAATGTTGCGGAGCGTCGACCCACATTATTATTATGACACTTTGCGGAACAAATGTGTTTTTTAGCATCTTGTACGTTCGATATATTAATTAATACCATGTGCGGGGAGGACGCTGCTAAAAAAAGTCAGTGGAAAATGTTCAATTTGTGTCTTAATAAGGCGAGTAAATGGACAGGAAAGTTTCCGTTTGCCTGACGGGATCGCTAGCTTTTCCGCTCAGTCTGTGGTAAATTGCCGTTGATCAAATCATGCGTGTAGCATGTAAGTGAGCAGATAAGTGATTGACTATTTTGTTGTTGACTCCTCGTGCATACTTAGCAGAGGAGTTGAGGAGCAGCGTGCAATTAACAAGGATGAGGATATAATCTTGAAAGGTTTTGTAACGTGCAGACAGACATGGACTTGATTTACAAAGAGTAAATGTATTCTGTATAAATCCAGAATTTGTTTTTGAGGCCTCGGGATAACTTAAAAACAGAAAATAATATCACCGTCGCAGTAGCAGACACCAGCAGTGAGACTTTATGTAGATGAATATCACTAAGGATAGTTACTAAATCTTGGGTTATATAGTGGAAGAGGTGAGGGTGACGGTATACAACAACTTCCTTTAGCCAGTTTAATCTCACTTTTAGTAAAATGAAGAACGATGATAATAGAATGCACAAAAATCTACTTCGTGGAATATGGAAAACATGAAGTTAACTAGTACCCCATCCTTTTACTTACTGTGACTTGAATTGAGTAGAGATTTGACTAGTAAAATGAGGAACGATGATAATAGAATGCACAAAAATCTACTTCGTGGAATATGGAAAACATGAAGTTAACTAGTACCCCATCCTTTTACTTACTGTGACTTGAATTGAGTAGAGATTTGACTTGTTAAGATGTGTCATGCTCGACTTTATCTTTCTATCTGCAGCCATTCTCATAAACAAATCGGTAGATCATACTAAGAAGAAAAGACAGTTTAGTTGATCATTGGCGTACAGTTTGTTTGGGGGTATTTAAGTAAATAAATAAGTTATACAAATCTTTTCCATGCAAAGTTATACCTTTTTCTATGAATTAGTTTATATTATAAATCATTTTACTCCAATACATTCTTGACTTTGACTAGTAGCAAGCGATATTATTCATTGAGCATGGAAATCTACGTATGCGCTTACGGTGTTCACATTCATTTCTAATTGATGCATATGGGTTGACGCATACATACACTGTATATATAAACAAATGTACATTCAAACTTGGGTATCATCTACATTCTCATAAAAGAGGCACCTATTTTTGGACATAAGACATGTAAATATGTAATAAATATAATGCAGATGTGTGAACTAAGTTGTTTTCAACTAAAGCAAGGTTTTTAGAGCCTATTCTCAGTTAGAGAGATGCGGTAGTTAATGAAGATTTTGCATGAGAATTCCTGTCAACACTACAACAACACATTTACTTCTGCGCCCAGAAAAGGAACCTCTGCACAAATGCAGGCGAAATGTTAAATTTAAGTATTACTGTCGAATGGAAAGTCCAAAAAAAGTTGTTAATGTTGACTAAGAGATTGGCATAATGGACTACATAGGTTTATAATATAAGCGATGATACGTACTGAAAAGTGTGTTTAAAATGTTCAACATTCAAACAGTTGAAGTTAGTGGGTATGTGTGGTTATCAGCAGCTTTCTGAACTTCATCATCATATCATCATACATGAATTTTCACTTTTGGTTGCCTCAAAAAATTCGATGCAAAATTGTATTTAATGGCATAAATATGACAGTAATATTTATGTAGAATGTGTCGAGGTGAAAGATCAGCGGAGGTTTTATAACAAATTCTCATATAGGTAAGTAAGTCATAGAGGTTGTTACTAAACTTAAACTAACTTATGATGACTGCCTAAGAGAAGACAGATCATATTGGATCAATTACAAATCATCACAATAATATTCATGGTTGAAAACATAATCAGAAAGGTTGTCAATAAGTATATGATGCTACAATAATAAGTATGCTACAATTTTGTTTTATTTTGCCAATTTATAACAAAATAAACTTGATATACGTTACATATAAACCATACTGTGCATAATTTTTACAACGTGGTTAATTACGTGGTACACTAACATGGATGATAAAAAATGCAAAGGATAATTTAATTCGTAATAAACTCAACAATATTTCTTTATCAACCATCAAAGTATGGTTGTTATGCCATGAATACTTGTTAAGATTGTTTTTTTTCGATACGCTTGAGCTGATGCGCATAATTCATGGTCTCCAAAAAAATTGCAACTCAACAGATGCCTTTTTTTCTTCCTCGTGATATTTTAACTAAGTTGACAAAGTAGGTGGGAGCTAACGAAAATACCCTATATGTGCGTCAATCGTTGGGTAATTGGTTTAAATTATAGGTTTAAAAATATCGGAATTTGAATGCTCTGAGTATTTTTAGATAACTGACCATGTGTACATTAGTCTAAATGGCCAAGTTAATTTAGCATTATTTAAATAGAAAACAACACATTATCATAATTTTACTTTTAAACAAACAAATAGGTAATTTGTTTTTAAAATGTTTGAAGCAGCAGTCCAAATGGTCACGAAGGGTACTTGTTCTATAATCATCTTAATTATGTAGCAGTGCATTTTGCTGATTAAGTTATTATGATTCTAAGATAAAAAGGGTTGTTGAGTTGGGATTGTTATTGAAGATAGTTTGATAGCTAAAGTGTAAAGAACTACATTAATTAGTAGAAAAATCAGAAGGTCTAAATGATTACTTATTGATGAATTTCATTGATTGCATTGTTAAGGTAGGAGTGTTATATTTTTAGCAATCGTTTATGTAATAATTGCTGGTAAATTTTTTGAACTGCCTGATTTGCACCTTTCAAGGTCGCCATTTAACACGATAATGCTAACAAACTTTTGTCAGATGCAGGATGCAGCTCAACTTCTGCACCGCGCAAATGATGGCCAAGTTTATGAACAAGTAGGTTATTATAACAAATATGTACATACTATTAAAGTGGCGGATTTGGGCTCAACCCTTTCCATCAAGTTCAAACGTCATTGTTGTTCTAGCTTAGCTAGAGCTTAACGTAGCGTAGCCTTTGTGGGTATGGAAGGGAAGTGTTCACGTAAACTTTCCGAATGCAGAATCCCTCTATATAGTAGCGCATTGTAGAGCAATGTTCCGATAATAGCGTAAATAACACTAATGATTATCATTGGCATTGAGAACAATTAAAATAGGTGTGTGAATCATTCCATTGAGCGTGCCTCACTACTAAAATGAAATAGTATATCATATATCATGCATCTCGCTTTACCACATGTCAGAACTGAAGTGTGGTTGCCATTTCTATATTGAAAACTAATTGTAGAGCAAGAGAATGATCATCACTTTCTTAGTCGTTGACTCTCACGATTTCAAATAAAATGGATAGAGGGAGAGATATTTTAGCAACATTCGTAGCTTGGACTGATGCCTATTATATTTTTCTGTTAATTTTTCCTGCCGATTTCTCATATCACAGTACTCAATCTTTTTATACTGTTTCATCCCAAATTTTTTTTATTTTTTAGTTCCCTGAGAAGCTCTCAAGGTAAAACATTCCAAGAAGTTGGAAATAATGAAAATGTTAACTTAGCACAGCTGCTGATTCTACATATGAACATATCATTTTCTGCCCCAAGCAGTTATCTCACTTCCTTGGAATAGGAATAAACATTGTGGTGTCTTATTACAATCATCATATCACCAAATCAGTGATAATATACGCACATCAGTGTTTACATGATGAGCTTAACACGGATTTTTTTTTCTGAAAGTGAAATTGAGCATAGAAGAAAATGAGAACGTGAAACGGATGGAGAAGATAACAATGCATATTTTACAAAACAAAAGAATTTTGCAGTGTTGCATTAATTCTACTTTTATGGCAACCTTTCGGTTTCTATGAGAGGTCGGTACACTCCATAAACTCCATGCATTTCATATAAAATATCTTGGACTTTGGACGAACAGTCTTACTCAATTTCCTTACAGACAACGTGATAAACCTGATAACTTTCGTCTGGTTGTCTATGGTCAATGAAGGTAGGATAACTTTGCTGTGTTAAGAATTTGATGAAGTCATCATCAAATCATCATTGATGATGAAATTATTATTTTGAAAACACAAATGGTATTCCTTAGATTAAAGATGAGAGATAAAAAAAATCTGCAAATTTGGCAATGACTATATACTCCTAAGTATATGTTTGTATCATAATGATATTTGTAACAGGATATAATATGATGCGGTGTATTATATGCTTATGCGCAATGAAGCAAGCAGATGGAATCCTACCAGAAAAGTTGAAGCTCTTGGTTATTATTATTAGTTCTTATCACAAGAACATTATTACGTGTGCGCAAGCACATAGCATCTTTCCGTATATCCATGAATGGATGCCCTTTCCTCCAAGATCATTAACAGTTTCTGGAAAACTATTCATTGGAATTCCGCTAAACGCTTCGCATGCTATTCTGTGGCAATGTGTTCTTGCACCTGTCCCAATATTGCGCAAAATATTATCAGCTTACCCATACTTAAGTTTCTGAGCCTGAGTCATTGACAAAAAGTATGTACACGCGACCATTGCATTTTCTCTCACTTTACAAGAGTGCTATAAAAAATGCAGTGATGCATTTCATTGGATGATGTTGCTGTTGACACCATTAATGCGATAATTCCATTTTAATTTATTCTACTTGCAACTTGTACGAGTACAGTTTGGTAAGTGTTAACTGCACTACTTAAGTAATGCGTGTGTGGTCCACGATTCCTGCTATGCTTAATAAACTCTAAATCAAAGTTGAACTAGTGCTTAAGCCTCCCACTAATCTGATGGCTTTGATAGTAATAAAAACATTGATGAAAGTATAACACAATTATATAGTCCAAGACAAGATAATCTAATTCCAACTGTTTTTTGTATACCTGTGTTATATAAACCAGTGAGTGATGTTGTAATCGTTCATTCACTACTTACAAATTTCCTGTACCAGTTATTTTATATTTTTGGATTACTACTTCTTCCTTACCTTAATTGCTACTTACAATTTATGATGACGTTTTCCCCTATACAGTGTACTCTTTCTTTTCTTCCAAAATGTATTTTTATACCCAGATATAAATAATATACTGAATACCTGTTTATGTGTGGAACTGACGATGAGAAAATGTGAATACATACATACATAGTACACACAGTAAAAATGCGTAGCAGAGCAGAGTTTTAACTAATCTACTTCATCTAATGATCATCAAAGGGAAAGATTGAGTATGTGTGGCCAGACTTCGTAAACCTGCTTTTTTTGTTAGCCTTTCTTTCCAATTTAATATTTTTGGATTACTACTTCTTCCTTACCTTAATTGCTACTTACAATTTATGATGACGTTTTCCCCTATACAGTGTACTCTTTCTTTTCTTCCACAATTTATTTATATACCCAGATATAAATAATATACTGAATACCTGTTTATCTGTGGAACTGACGATGAGAAAATGTGAATACATACATAGTACACACAGTAAAAATGCGTAGCAGAGCAGAGTTTAAACTAATCTACTTCATCTAATGATCATCAAAGGGAAAGATTGAGTATGTGTGGCCAGACTTCGTAAACCTGCTTTTTTTGTTAGCCTTTCTTTCCAATTTTTTAGTGATAAGCCCTGTAGCTCCAATACGTGTCCATGTTCATATCCCAGTTTTCGGAACAACAAAAATCGACTCCATGCGAACATACGATAGGACATGACATAATACGGCTGTCACAAAAATTTCAAATTTTTCTCATTTAAATTACAAACGTCTTCCTGTCCTTAATAAATATCTCATGTTTCGGCATTTTTCTAATCGTTTAGTTGTCTGTTTAATGCTAATAGAGCTGAAGGGCATATCTCCAGAACTTTCATTACTTCCTTGGCAATACGTCTCGCCGATTGAACTCATATATATACTGCTCGGGGTGATTAAAAACAAAAAATAAGACGAGAATACGTCAAACCATATTACTTTACATTATGGCTAATTCTCAGTGCGCAGTGGCGCTCTTCTTTTCACACTATCACTAACCTGTATAGTCACTCGTGCAAGCATGAATGCATGTGTATCAACGTTTCACATGATGGAGTTGTAATTTATCATCTAGCCAGGAAAAAATTTGTAAGATCCAGTGCTCTCTTCAGTTTCTGCTCATGCTGTGAATACGCGAAGGTAAGCCGCTACTACAACCAACAACTAATGGTATATAAAACCTATGCATTAAATTTTATAGGTATTGACACGGTTGTTGATTGTATGCACGTATTATGTTTTTTAATGTAACGCTGGAGTACCGATTTGATGTGCATTGCTGCTAGTTTGAACTCATAAAATTATAAGTATCACCTTTCATTTTCTTAGATGTATAGCGTGTACAACGTGTGTAGT
>JAANSM010002098.1:0-16049 GCA_036850725.1 Orchesella villosa
GAAGTCCTTGCCACCTTATCAGCCAAGAGGGGTAAGTTGAGAAACATCCTACCCTAAACTTTAAGAGTTCCAACAATATTTTCAACTACTATGATCGTGTTACAATAGGGTGAGTATCCACTGAGGTGGGACGGAGTTGAAATTTTGGATGTTTCAGTAATTAGCCAGAAAAAAGGTCCCCTAAATCAACTACGAACCTTTTGGTCAACAAGACGGTTTGAGCTATCTCCCGGAGTAGATCAGAGTATTCATAAAGGAGATGTGGATGTAGATATTTGTGCAGTGCATTTAAATCATGAGCCATTTGAATACAAAATCACTGTGGTAAGCAGTTTAGAGCGTAAACTAAGAATTAGTGAATAGAGAAGCTTTGTTCACTCATGAAAATAACCGTGATCAGTGCCGTAAATCGTAAATCTCTCTATCTAATTGATTCAAGACACTGGATCCCTGTGCTCATACGAAGTCCAACAAAGGAACTGTCAGAATTTTCTTAGCTCCAAGATACAATGAACATGGACTTCGATTTTCCATGAAAGCGCAGAGACGCCTCATGATCCAGATGGATGTTTTCCCAGTTGATTGTAACTTAATAGCGACTCTCATATCGTTTTAATTTTAGCGGAAATAAGGGAGAACACTCTAAACGTATTATCTTTTCCATTTAGTGCGTGTCGGAAGAAATGTGATATTCAGAAGTTCTTTGGACTCCAACGTAGCGAAGCCTTGGTCCAAAAGTATAGATGAATATTTGGATTCTCCGAAAAATCCAACGAATGCTGATTACTGTGGTTGTGGATGGCCCGTGCACTTACTAATTCCGAAAGGAACTCATAAAGGGCTTCCTTTTGACCTATTTGCTATGATTACGAATTTTGATGAGGACTACGTTGAGGAGAACCCTGACGATTTGTACATTCCTGAACCCTGCAATTCGCCTTATATCTACTGTGGAATTCCTTGGAGGAAATATCCTGACGCACGACCAATGGGATATCCCTTTGATAGAAGTCCCCCTAAAATTCCAATAGAATGTCCACCAGGAATGGGATCTGTGTTGACTTTATTGTGCAGAATTTTCAGATTTTTCTGGTACACTAAAGTACATACTCTAGAGGAGTATGTCAAGATTGCTCCAAATATGGCTGCTACTGTGGTAAGTAGGAAATTAGTTTTAAATTGAAATTTTAAAATAATCTAAATTTAAGGCATGTTGATGAAATAAGCTTGTTTGTTTCAGGTTGAAATAAAACATTTTGACAAACTAGTTTGGTAATACAGTTGGCCGCTTCGAGACCGTAAAATAACAATAATTCACGTTGCTCAAATGATCATTTATATCCATCCAATATATATTTATGTAGTACACCATTTCATAAAATTCTACGAAGTCTTCTATAATGTTGTTATGTCAATATGTGATGTAATCTCATGCTTTTAATTTTGTTACGTTGTTATACACTGAGAAAGTAAATGATTTTCAATTCAACAATGAAAATATTTCAAATTTATGAATATCGCCATTTTAATTCGCATTAGACCAATTTGCATCTAACATGGAAGGTGCGTTTACCTATACACATAATTCCTGAATACTTAAGGATTTTTAATTAATTAGACTTAAACTCTGGATTAAGGCGACTTCAAATGCAACGCATAAGATATCATAGCACTAGAAGATATTCCTTCTATCCGGAATTGGAATAAGAAATGCACATATACCTAACTCCTTAACCTTAACAGATATAAAAATACTGAGAAACAACAAAGAGTTACTTCTGATGCAACGATTTCTGCTTTTGCACAACTTCAACAATTTTTTGTTGGACTAAAGCTTCACACTGGGACATGGGAAGGAAGTGGACAGAATCTTTCTTGAGAAGTACGCTTGTACCGTCCTCCAATTCGAATTCACCATAATCTTGCAACACTCGGATCTATTATACATAAATTGAGGATATTTAGACAACCCATTGTAACACCTCTTTACAGAAACAATGAATTTATAAAGGCTAAAACTTTGTACCTCCACCATCAGGGTTTTAGGAGGTTTCAAATCCTGAGTCAAATCCAGTCCATGATTCTCTCCAAGCGATCCCATGTAATTGGCTAAGGTTTTATTGTAATTAGCAAAGAACTGCACTTCCTGCTCCGTCATATTTGCTCTAACTTCAGCTGGAATCACTGGGCCGTGATCCCAACGCAGGTCCGTGATCACTTTCAGTCGAGTGTATCTAAACAAGAATTGTAAGTAATATAAGTAAGTACTTTAATAAGGACAAACATTTGACATTGATGAAATACAAACAATATTAATCTGAAAAGAATGGCTTACAAATAAGCAAGAATGCACTGCTTATTCCTTTCCAATGCAGCATGACGAAGATGCAATGCCGCAAGAAATTCTGGATTGCCAGGAATGTTCATTGAGCTAAGAAAACAATATTAATCTAAAAAGAATGGCTTACAAATAAGCAAGAATGCACTGCTTATTCCTTTCCAATGCAGCATGACGAAGATGCAATGCCGCAAGAAATTCTGGATTGCCAGGAATGTTCATTGAGCTAAGAACATAACAACAATAACACATTTATCAGCAATAACAATGAGCAATCCGTAATCGCAATCTCCAAAAGTTTAATAATGAACTTACACATCACGTTGATTCTGCTCGAAGAGGATTTGCATCTCATCAAGGGCTTGACGTAGTTCATTTTCCTATGAATATAAATTCAGAATTTGTAAACTCGACATTTGACATTCGATCCGGTCAAGACTATTATTAATGAATGTCATCCCCATCTACTGTCTACTAACCTGAAAGGGTGGTAACTTTCCTTTGTGCCGATCCAACTCCTTAATTAGTTCAAGAGCTATTTCCCCGTACATTCCGCTCATTTTTGATTAATTAATAGTGAGCTAAGATAACTAAAACAACACACAACACAGAGCTGCCTGTCACCTATGACATATGACCTAGTGCAAATGATAAATCCGTTCCATCAATACGCTAAAAATCCACACTAACCAAATTACGTCAATTCTTCAAGTAACAAACTTTTCAATATTTTCTGTCAGTCAGAGATGTGCTTTTCAATTACAATGCTGAATGAATCCTTTCGCTCCTTTTCTGTATAATGACTTGAAGGGAATAAGAAGAAATACAAGATATGTGATGTGAACATAATACATTCTGCCTACCACCCAGCTAGCCTACCGATACCGACTTGCATAAAAACCTATATAAATGTGCCTATATATATACGTAGTGCGTATATCATCATCATCATCATCATATCGCGTTCTTCTGGTTAAAAAAGTCTTCTGTTCAATAGTAAATATAGGAAGGTTTGGGGAACAGTAAGACTTTTTGTATGAAAAATATTTGTTCTTTGTTGTTTTCCAACCCAAACTATGCATGCACAAATAGAAGTCAAGTAGAAGTCACTGCCACTTACTTTGCTTGTGTATAAAATATGCTTTTATAAATACACAAATATGTGTGCAGTGTGCAGTACTCCGGATATATATGCTGATTGTTGTCTGTCATATCTCTTTCATCGTTTCTCCTCTTTTTGCTGCTTTTATATAGTTGTCTGCTGCAGCGCGAAGGAACGTGGACAGTGGATAAAATCACATTTTGTGACATATATATGCTACAGCATGTGAATATCCGAAACATTCAATACTTAGCTAGTGATTCCATTTGTTGAAACGGTTTTTGTAGCTGTCAACTCAACTGTCATTGTCATTAGGTGATCACCGTTAAATCATTAGGTTGGTTAGTTGTCGGTGATATTATTTTGTGTTGCATGCAATTTCAATTTTACTTATCTAGTATCTGAAATCTAAAAAGGTGAAAGGTAAAGTGGAGATTGGAGGTAAGTATTTTCAATTTTATGTGTATATTATTTTTTTTATTAATTACGGTTGAATTAATTACAATGAAATTGAAATTATAAACGTCAATTTGACATATATTTTTGCATTTACAAGTAATTAAAAAAACATTTTTGAATGTAGGATTAAATCAACCAACCGACCGGTGAACCGCGGAACGGGAACACTATCAACTATATATACATCTATTCAATATTTCTGGTACTTGCCATCATCAATCATGGACACTTCATTCATAAGTCCGAACCAGGTGCAGGAGAAAAAGACTTACAAGAATGCCGATAGAATCACCTACTACGAGGATGAGAATACTGGACAGAAATTCTACAAATGTCCCATTTGTTCCAAGATGCTAAAAGGCCATTTAACAATCCACATGCGTATTCACTTAGATGCGAAGATCTCCTGGCCATGTAAAGTTTGTGGGAAGGAATTTTCCCAAAAATGTAATCTTGAGTCACACATGCATATTCATGATGCGGATAAGCGATTCAAGTGCCTTCTTTGTGGCAAAGGATTCGACTACAAAAAGAATCTCGAGCGCCATATCGCGGGTCACACAGGAGAAAAACCTTTTCAATGCAAAGATTGCTTGCAGCGATTCACATCAGTAGATATACTTTGCAAACATCGACGGATCCATACCGGAGAACTTCCTTATGAATGTGTGTTTTGTGAACTGAAATTCGCACAGTGGACCCAAATGAACGCCCACTACAGGAAGCATGTCGGAGAGCGTCCGGACTTCTGCAAATTGTGTGATGCATCATTCAGCTATAAAGGTGGGTTATCCTCACACATGCGAAATGTTCATTTTAAATCGATGGCGCAGTGCATATTTTGCAAAAAGAGTTTTAAAAAACGCTATCTTGATGGCCATTTGCGAACACATACTCGTGAAAAACCATACTTGTGTCAGGAAAAGGATTGCGACAGGGAATTCAGTACAGAACACTATCTCAAGGAACACTATTATGTGCACACTATGAACAAATTTCCTTTTTCATGCGGGGTTTGTCCAGAAAAGTTTAGCACAAAAAACGATTTAGCACGCCATGAGATAGCTGTTCATAATGAGGAATATGAAGATAGTCATTGGCATGTCTGTGACCAGTGTCCCAGGCGCTACAAGAAAAAGAGTGATTTAACCTACCACAAAAAGCAAGTTCACCATGAAGATCCCGACTCAATTAAAAATCATGAATGTACTGAATGCTCCAAAAAATTCTTGAGGAAGACCGACCTAAATATACACATGGTTGTTCATACAACAGGGCAAAACTTTGAGTGCGAGGAATGTGGAAAAAAGTACAAACTTATGAAGTCTTTGAAACGGCACAAAGCAGTTAGTCATGCACCAGTCACTAAACAGCCTTTCGAATGTAAGTTTTGTAAGACGACTTACAGCTCCGCGTTTGATCTCTCTCTGCACTTAATCTTAAGCCATGCCAAGTGTGAGATCTGTTACGAAGAGTTCCGTACAAAGAGTAGCTTGAATGCACATTTAAATACGGTTCACAGTGGTACAAATAATCAGCTAATTGAAAAGTGATAACTGAACTTTCTCCTAGTTAAAATAAGAGGAATATTGAATGTGTACGTATATTAAGTTAAGTCGACTATTCAAAAATAATTGTGTTATTTTAGCCTGTAAGCCATTTCTTTTGCTCAATATTAATTTTAAGAATTATAAATCGAATTTTCATGACAGGAAAGGACTAACAGTCAGTGCTCAGACCCCAAATTTGGGGTCTGGACCCCAAATATGGGGTCCCGGACCCCAAATTTGGGGTCTAACGGTAAATTTTTTTAAAAATAATTTTGTAACAGAAGGTGTTGAGGAGTAACAATCATTAAAAATCTGATTTATGAACTANAAAATAAATTATTGATCTTCATTCATTACTTAACAAATAAGCAATTCGTATTAATAAACCCATGAACCCATGAATACGGATAGAAAATTAAACTGACATTTGATTTTATTTACTTATGGTTTTAATACATAACACAAGTATATTAAGTTAATAGTCATCAACCATATTATAAAGAACAGGCCAGAATCGAATGGAATAATAATAAAACTTTAACATAAACAAAATTCATACAATTTCTAGAAGAACATAATCACATTCTACAACAAAGTACAAAGCATAAACGACAAATCCAACATAGCGTGCGTGTGTAATACGTAACTCACAACCTAACCTTATACCTTACATGCTTGACTAAAATTAATCACTCAGCAATTACGAATCGATTTCGACGCGTTAAATTCGTAAATACACTGCAAACGACTGCGACTGCATATTACATCTATAAATAAAATAAATTGTTCCAAAACGCAACTTGAAAGGGCCTAAGTATTAGACGGGTTTAGAGTGGACAACAACCATGCATGAAACATTAACGTTGTAATATTTAAGTGTTCACGTTCTAATTTTTCAATTATTCTGCTCGAAACAACTTCACTTCATTTTCTATGTAATCATTGACTTGGGATTGATAGAATAGAGGTTCCCTTTTCTTCCTTCCATTGCTGAGCCATTTCGGGAGAGGGCTATTTAAACAGAATAAAACGCAACTGACTGATTAAAAAAGGAATAAAACACTCTAGAATAAACCACTTGTTACTTCTAGCTATAATCACTTACCATGAATTTCGGTGATAGCAGCAACTGTTTAAGATTCGGCATTCTCAAAAAAGCGAAATGAAATGTCATATCAGAGAGCAACGAAACGTTAGCTGTAACTTCCTGATGAGGTCCAGCATACAGGTGGTGTTCTACTATGGCAAGGGATCTGAGTTCTTTACGAACGAAAAGAAAACCAACATGTACATATCAGTAAAAACGGTTTATTCACATGTCAAGGTCAAGTATTTAATGGAAAGTACTTAAGTTTTACCTGACAGCTTTCTTATGGAAGGAAAGTTGTTATCATCCTTTAATTCCACATTATTCCAAAAATCTCTATTTCTCTTCAGTGACATTGCCAAGTCCGCCGGGGCTCCAATAAGTAAGGCATCCCAATGCGTGATGCTGAACTCCTTCCATGCTTCCCTTGACAGTTATTGCCAACTTTTGTAACTTTCTCATTTCCATAAACAAATACTGCAGCCCACAAACTTCCGGCCCACACACGGCAACTTCAAGACAAACTACATTAGGGAATGTCATATGCAGACTCTGCATTCTTTCCAATGTCAATGTTAAAGGTTCTTCCAAAAGTGTTGGATGCATCATGTACGCAGTGTTGTTCCTTGGATTTATTAGAGCCACGAAGAGATGTGTTACCGATTCTAGCACAGAATTCGCAGTCCACTTTGCAAACATATCTTTTGTCTGATGCAGAATGCGGAGTTCTTTTACAACTGGAAGCACTTCTTCATATTTAACTGCTGCCATGTTATCTTCCAGCTCCCAACACTGTGACGTAACTGTCAATGTTGTGAGCTTTTCCATGACTGGAAATGTAAACATAGTAGTGCT
Source organism: Orchesella villosa (assembly GCA_036850725.1). NCBI lineage: Eukaryota > Metazoa > Arthropoda > Collembola > Entomobryomorpha > Orchesellidae > Orchesella > Orchesella villosa. The sequence goes on from JAANSM010002098.1 coordinate 7,392, forward strand.
TCTGACTCGAGTAGGATATTGGTTGCCACGAAGGTTGAGAATTTTCAACTGTTTGCGTAATTTGTAAAGAATATCAAAAATGAGGCCATCTCGGTAACACGCTTCTGCGATTGCATGCAGGCGAAGATGCATCAAATTAGGGAATTCATTTTTCTTCAGTAATTCCATATCTGAGTTCTTCAAAGGACAGTCTATGAGTAATTTCGTAATGGTATTTGGTAGCGTCAGATACTCAAATCCAAATGGAATCAAAGCTGTGGAACGGGTGTACATAAACTGAAGCTCGTATAGTTCCTTAGTTGAATTTAGCATGGTCTGCAACGGGTAAATGGTATGAGCATTATTTTGAAGACCCAGATAGTCGACCAATCTCTCGTCGGAGAATTGCACAGACAGAGTTTTCAGCTTTGGCAATGAAAAGGAATGAAAGACAAAAGTCATCGTGCTGTTGATTGGAAACGAGAGTTGTAGGTTTAACAAGGAAGAGCCACATTTAATTAAGCAGGCTGATAAATCTTCGTAATTCTCTCTCCTGAAAAAGGAAGGCATTAGCTTCATGTTGAAGCCTGGAATGAAGTCTTCAATTCTTGACTCATCAGTCATTCCGGCGACAAAGTTGTTAAGCATTTTCCCATTCTTCTGGCAGTACAAACTTTCTGATGCGGAATTCTCGTTGTTCAGCTTTAATTTAAACAGAGGAAGTTTCGCTTTCCTTATCAAGGAAGACACAGTAAGTAGCCAATCCCTTCTCACTAGACGAAGGGAGCCCAAGTTAGAAACACACATGGAACACTTGTCGCCATCGGGCCAGAGTACTTTGGATAATATAAGCTCACGTAACTGTAAGAAAAACAAAGTCATAACACACATAATAAATATCTATTCCCATACATCACAGTAATTTTATAAATAAAAAATAGAATATTTAAAGTATGCCATGTCTTCAAAATTACCATCTCATTCTGGAAAACCTCACAAGAAAGAGCAGCAAGATCATCAGATTCATCTGTAGACTCAATTATGACGACCACCTCATGCTCCTGTTCGGAATGACATGGGGTGACACATGTCTATCTCCATTGAGGAAGCAGCAGAACTATTGGAGTTGTCATCCATTTGTCAACTGATTACCATTTACAATCACCACCTAGTCAGTATCCAAAACTATCTGAAACAAAAAAAACTACACATAATACCTCACCCAAATATTATGTCTATAAACAATAAATATTAATAATTATCATAACGCCACATTCTTTTCATACTTTTAACTGTTGACTGTTGAACTGGATCGAATCCACCTTCAACCTTTGACCTTCAGCAATTCCACGTCAGAGTCCACAGATCTAGTTAAAGTCACCTTTCACCTTTTTCGGAACACACTGACCACTGACACGATGACATAAAAAGTTAACAACATGCTAACATCTCATTCAGATAAGTAGGTATGTATGCATTTAAGTCACAAACTTGGAGCGTACAAAACGTGATCAGTGATACACAATTATACATTATATGGGACATTGGACATCACAATCACAACTCCAATCAGATAACATAAACAAGGATGCACTAAAAGTAAACAATAAAAGTGTACACAAACTGAAAGATGATGATATAAGCATGAGCAAATATACATAACAAATGTTCGTATCAAATCAAAAAAACGAAAACATCCATCCACTTTTCGTTTCACGCCAGCTGATGGGGTTGTTTTGCTTTCTCTCAAATCTCAAGAAAACTGCATCCTTATGAATTGGGCAATGCACATATTATCATGCATTGGCTGGACCAATCATCATCATTTGCGCAATCGGCATCATCATCCATACTTCATTCATGAATAAGTTATATAAAAACTCCACACTCAAGAAGTAAGGATGGAATATGGAATACGAGTTGAGTGGGTGTTGGAGTTATATAAATGATAAATGGAAATTTTTCCACAAAATCAATGCAAATATGTTTAATCATGTGCAATTAGATGTTGTAAATATAATATTTCGTTTATTTAATACACGATACTTGATGTACTCCAAGTAAATAGTAGCTTTAATCGTTATTACATACTATTTTCACGATTTTACGTGTGCATTTAATNTTAATCATTATTACATACTATTTTCACGATTTTACGTGTGCATTTAATTCATATTATATTCAATATTATTATTTACTAGTCATTTCAAAATAGAGAAGAAAGATATTATATAGATGTAGGACAAGAGTAAGAAAATGTAATATAGAAACTTGAAAATAAAATTACTTTACTTTCCATAATCATGATTTCATGATTCTTCACCAAAATACTCTGCTTAATGAACAGTTTGACAGAGAAAAATTAAATTATACGGCCACTGCCAAAATAACTATCTAACTTGCACCACCCGACTTTCCTACAAGCGAAGTCTTGTATCGCACATCGCACCTCTACTTATAAACTACACGTCGCGTCAAACGTGAAATACTGTACTATAGCACACAATATTACGTACCCAATTCTCTGACATGGAATTCAAACGAGTGAAGAAATTAAATAAAAAATGTCACATAATACATCATCATAAATATCATTTCAAGCGATGATAACTGGAAAATATTGAATATACATAAATTCACAAAAGCGATAGTAATCACTCATTCATAGTAGGTGACATGTATACAGTTTCTCAAAATAAGTTGTGTTGTGACTATGAGATGTCATAACCTTAATTAATACGATATCTTCTTAGGGAAATCAAGTCTAAAGCTTTGTTTAATTGCAACCTAACTAAACTAACATGTTTATAGGATTACTACTGATCAAAATAGCTGCTGTCAAGTCTTCGTTTTGGCAATGTCTTGATACGGTAGCCTTTATCTTCATACCACTTCTTGTACATTGCTTGTGATGGCTGTTGAAAAATCATAATATTAGGCAATTAAAGTATTTAACAATATATATATAGCTCATCATCATAATTTTTCTTTATGGTGGTGTAATGTATTTCATTGCGAATGATATCGAATTGTATATTACATAGGTATAAAAAAATTACCGTAAAGCCAGGACTGACAGTGAGATGCTTTAATTTCCTCATTTTTAGCAGAGCAAAATGAAACGCTACATCAGAAATATGAGATTCTCCTGCAGCAAGCGACTGCGACTGTTCATCCGCTTTATGACATTCAAGAAGAGTGAGATCTTCTAGTTCTAAAATTGAAAGACGCATTTCTTTTTAGTTTTTAAATTGCATTGTTGTAAATAGTTAGTTATTATTTCAATTAGTCCACTTACTTTTCATACTCTTGATGGAGACATGGTTTTCATGCAAATACAATTCTTCCCACAGCTCCGAACTACTTTTAACTGCTTCACAGAAATCAGATGGAATTCCAGTCAGCAACGAGTCCCATTTGATTGTCCATAGTGAAGGTTCAACAATAATCCGAAGTGATCGTAAGCCTGTCATTTCTTCGAACATATACTTCATGCCACAAATCTCTGGTCCACAAATTGTAATGGTAAGTTGGGAGAGATTTGGGAAACCTAAGTTAATACATTGCATCTTATTGCGGTTCATCGTCACAGGTCTGTCAGGAAGGTTGACTTGGGGTAGAAACGGCTGGAATGCACGATTCCTTGCTTGCAGCATTATACGTTCACGGTATCTTCTTGCAGCTCGATTTCGAGCTCTACGATTGATGGGTTCATCCCTTCCTTCCTCATCCTCTCCAACCTGCTCATTATCATTGTCGGCTGGTTCGCCAGCTTCACCAATAATTTCTGGTTGAGGATGAACAATGACTGCAGGAACATCTAATTCAGGCTCAACACCAAGCGCGACGATGTTATCAGCCTCATTTTCGTTTTCATGGGGTGCTGCTGCTGGAGCAGGAGCAGGGACATTGTTTTCCGCAGCTGCTTCCGGTGCATTTTCAGCCTGAAAGTTGTTAGGCTGGACCACAGCAATATTGACAATAGCATTTAGATCAGGATGTAGTTGTGGCTCATCATCAACATCAGCTGGAAGATTCGGTACATCAGGTGGATTGACTGGGAGATTGCGTCGTGGAAGCTCATTAACTACTGCTGCTAAGTCTTCTACGGCTCTGCGCATTTCATCTAGTCGTCTTGCATTTTCTCCTGGGATGATCCTTGCTTGTTGCGGTTGTGGTACATTGTCTTCCGGAGCAAGATGAACGTCTCGTCGTTGACCAATATCAACACCAGGAAAAGGAGCAAAAGGATGCATAGGGAAATGAACCGGATGAATCATAATTCGACCTATCCCTACTGGTCCCTCGACATCATGCGGTCCAAGATTCACGCGAACTCGCACAATTCCAGCTGCAGCTTGCCGTGCTACAAGATTAGGTGGTCGGTTAGCGGCATGGGCAACGGGAGGCAAAATCCGAGGGGGCTCCCTAAAAACATGATCAAAAATCTGTGGTTCGCCGTGATGGTGATCAAGCATATGCTCAATATGATCTCTTAAACGGTCTTCGAACATGTCCCTATCGTGCTCGCGTTCAGCACGCAGTAGAAGAGGTCGTAGACGATCTTCGGCGTGAGCTGGAGGTGGAAGACGTTGTTGCTGTAACCAAATCGGTAGATCAGGTTCATCTTGCCTTTGTGCGCCTTGAGCCGCCTGTCCTTGTGCAGCAGCATCTGCATCTCCGGCACCTTCAGCAGCATTTAAGGGTATGCCTCGAAGAGCATTGAAACGCCGAGCCCCCATGTCACGGATAGCCTGTAGCCTCTGCTGCAAATGACGAATACGTTGCTCCCGTCGTTGGATGAGTTCTTGTGGTATTCTTATATTCGGATTTTGAGCAGCAGCAGCGGCACCAGCAATATTCCGAATCTCATCAGGTCTCCGTGCAGCAGCCAAGTTTAAGATAGGGTTAGGGGCTCGAATTGAAGTCAGCCAAACGTGAAGTGATGTGACTGAGGTCAGTTTCATCGAGCTCATCATGTGGGTGAAACTAAATTCTGTTTGGTTTGCAAAGACTAGCTCCTTCAGTTTCGGGAAAATTTCTTCAAAATTGTTAGGTGGGGTTCGTTCTTCAAATTCCCACGGTTTAAAAATCACAAATTTGGTTAAGTGTGGCATTCTTGGCAATTTGATTGGGAGACTTCGCCTGGTCCCTGGGGCTCCAGTCAACGTTATAGTCTTCAATGTACCAGACAGTTTGCTGAACAGCTCATATATTGATTCTTCAGAGTAAAGTGCAATTGTAGCAGAAAGACGGATGTGGGACAAACATTGAAAACTCTTACGAAGTAAAAGTTCAAAATCCCTAAGAGGTGTGTCCACTAAAATACTGCCGAGACAATCGGGCAAGTACAAATTTTCCAGATCAGGTGGATTCACAGGATTAGTGCAAGTCATAAACTGAAGAGTCTTCAGGTTGACAGCAGCGTTTAAAATCGATTGAACCAAATGGATTGTGCAGTGGTTCGGGAAATAATCATGTTGATGATGATAGGGTACAGGGTAATGATGTCCCAGAAGTGACTGACCGGAAAATGAGACTCCTAGAAAGCTAAGATTTGGCAAAGACATCCCGGGTGGCAAGAGAAAAGACATGGCACTATTCTTTGGAAATTTAATGTAAAGCTCCACCAAAGATGATCCACACTGCATGATGCAATTTACAAAGTCTGAGTAGTTGCTCTTTCGAAAGTAGGATGGTCCCAGTCTCAAAGCAAATGGAGGTACAAAACCTTCAATTCTATCAGTACGTGTCATTGGTCTTATGAACTCGTAGAGGAGCGTATGTTGCTCGAAGAATGGGCGAGGGCGAGGCTCATTTAATGAACCATCCTTATTGGTATTCACCAGAAACTGGGGCATCTTCTTTTTCCTATACAGCTTTGCAATCAAGCAAAGCCACTGCTTCGAAACCAAACGACATTGTCGAACTGTGGGTCGATCGTTTTCCATAATGATTTTCTCGAGTATGTTCTCCACAAGCTGATAAAAAAGACACCAGAGTCAGATTATTTACGATCACATTCAATCACCAGATCACCACCACATTATATGCCTACCTACACTACTACACACAATATTGAATAATGGCCTGTTTATTTATGTCTTATTCTTACCATATCATTGCTAAAAACTTCGCCCATAATTCTTAAAACATTTTCCGGTAAAACTTCAAACACTCCAACGGAAGCAACTGCTGCTGCCCAATTTTCGTACGGAAGTATTTCAGCTTCCATGTTTTCTAATTCTATCACATCTCTCACAAGCACCCCTCCATCCCCTCCATTATTTTCTCGAACAACTGCTGCTCCTCCTCCATTACTACTGCTAGGGCCAGCTCCACCAGTACCATTACTGCTGCCGCCAGCTCTACCCTGTTCCATATCTTCTTCCAAGGAGTAGCTTCAAATTAATCTGTGAACAGTAAAAAGAACGATGAAAACCCTTGATTAAAAACCGAATCATGTCATAAAAATCAATCAATTGCACCACATTCACATAGAACAACAACTGATATCATGATAACTCACCTGCTGTCACTATTCCAATCAATTTTCAGGACAGAAGTCAATACGGTTTCTTCAACATTGAAAAACCTTACACTTTTTTCACTCCAGTTCTAAAACCACACCATTAAAAGTCACAAAACTCCACACAAGTAAGTTGGTCATGGGGGAAAATCGAATCCAATCTTGAAATTTGAGTTCTTGTCGGTAATCTGGCAATAAATTCCTACGTCTCTAATATTTATCTACGTCACCACTTGTGGATACGCTCCTTCCACCACCAAGACAGATCAGTTCAATTTCCTACAAGCAAACAGCATCAACAACAAAAACATCCAGAGCTCTCAATAAAAATAAATATACAAACTCGTCCAGATGACGAAATAAGACAGGAATAATATTTATTATTAACCACAAAAATGAGTAAAGAAACTTACGTTTTCCACCTCACGTTGTTACTCCTTCTTCCTTGACCACTTCTCTGGGCATTTACTTAACTCTGTCGTGTTGTCTCCTAATACTTTTTACACCTTATCCTTGTCCAACTCGATCGAGGAAACGTCACATCCAAAAAGAAGGAGAGAGAGAAGAAGATGAAGAAGACATTCGTATCGTATTGTAGATGGTGAGATTATTGTACATACACAAAAATACACCTTAAATACGTTTACATAACAAGAACCAAGTCAAAATGATGGATTGGATGTGGATATACAATATTTGAGCATGGGGAATATGGGGATATCTTTTTTATACTGCCTTCTCCTTCATCCTTCTTGCCTGTAAAGTAGGATATGAAGGATGTAGGAAGGTGTACTATTTGTACTATATTCACTTTTAGGGGCGAACTGAAGAGTAGTTCTCAAAAGCATGCGATATCCATATACCCCAAAAATACCTAAAACCAAATCAAGCCATATCCGATCCAATAACCTAAAATGCACTATGCACATTGCACATTATCCACAAGAAGAAGGATAAGAAGGCCGTTCCGTAAGTTAAATAGTAGTTTAGTATGCGTTATCTTTTATGTCACTAGTCCCTACAATACTTAAAATGCACTATGCACATTGCACATTATCCACAAGAAGAAGGATAAGAAGGCCGTTCCGTAAGTTAAATAGTAGTTTAGTATGCGTTATCTTTTATGTCACTAGTCCCTATAAAGTCTTCGTTTATAACTCTTCTTGTTGGTGATGATGATTTGTGACGATGATGACTGATGACGATGACTTAGTTTGTAGTTGGCAAAAGGAAGAATGTATGAAGAGCCATGCCGAAACAATAAGTAATTAAATTTTGTGCATATTAATATTTATAGTTGGATATGGATATTTTAAGAGTGCGCTATATGCACTATCTTTTTGGTTGGGTTTCGTTGTCCTTTTTTTGTGCAGGTGAGGAGGAAATTAGGTACTAGAAAAAATTAAGGCATAAGCATGGGCTTCCCCTTCTTTGGCAGTGGAGTTTATTATGAGATTGTCAATTGCGTAAAAAAACGTTTATGCCGATTCTGATCCCTTGTTTAAATGAAACATAAATTGACTAGTTATGGATGTTTTTTATGAGAGTATATTAAATTATGGCTTGCTGGCTGGAATATGGATCCTGCATGGGTGATGGGAATTGGTTGATCAATACTAAAGATTTTTTTTGCATAAGAGAGTTTTATTTCGATAATATGATGAAACTGAAAATCGAAGGTTACAGATTACACACATAAAATACCATTTATGCCACACTTACTTTAACTTGTAACACATCACCCAACTTTGCTTTTTCATAATTATTTGTATTTAAAATAAAATATTATGTTGACTTCTTTGAGATTCTCAACAGAGCCAAGATTTGTCAAACACTGAGAACTTGTTGGTTAGCAAATGGAACAGTTTAGGGGATCGAAGAGTTTTGATTGATGTTCCTTTCTTCTCAGTCCACTTCTTCTGTATTTCTTGGTTTGGCTATAAGGAATTAAATAACAGTTAGTTTTAAGTCGGAGATGACATAATATTGGATGCAATTTTCCTAGATCATAAATCAGATATATACACTGACCATAAAGCCTTTGGTGCAGAAGAGTGTTTTCAACTTCGGCATTGCGAAGAAAGCGAATTGGAAGGACAAGCTACTAAAGGCCCGTGGAGTTTCTGGCAAATTGTCCACATTGAAATTGC
>JAANSM010002099.1:0-16048 GCA_036850725.1 Orchesella villosa
AATCTTTCGTTCGGCCTACTTGAAGTACTTACCCGAAAATTTTCGGCTCTCAGGAAGGTACTGCAGCCGAATATTTTCGGCTATTCGTTCGGCTTAGCTGTAGAAAATTCGGCTGTTCGGCCTACTTGTAATATATTCGGGTGTCCCCGTTCGGCTAACTTGTAGCTAATTCGGCTCACCAGTAGCCGAACCCATTCGGCCGTTCGGCCTACTTGAAGTTTCCATACACATAGGCAAAGTGAGATTTTGCTGTTTACCGGGTTTCTCATTGTATTAAACTCATTACTCAGCCTCTCACTCAGCTGTAAAGTTTTAAGGGTAGAAGTGAATAAGTGGGATAACTCCTCAAAAACTTGATTGATTCAAAGTTGAAAGTGAAGAAGTGTGATTGAAATATTTGAAATTTTTGTTTTAAGAAGTACAGCAATATCCTGTACACCATACCAATCTACTCCACAAGTCTTTTACAACCCAAATACTTTCGTTACTCTTTAATCCCAACGTTTTTAGTATCAAAGATTGGCTTCATATGAATATAGTATTATTGTTTGTGTATAAATAGATTGAATCTAAAGGGATATTTAGGTCATAGGTCAGAAAAAAGTTTAGTAAATAATAAATTGTTTCGTGTTTTTACATCTTCCCCTCTCACTCATGACTCATCAAATTTATCTTTAACCAGAAAACTAGATGAGTAAGAGGACAGACAACTGCGGAAGGTAAAATATTTAATTTTTATTAATTTTATGGAAATGATATTATACCCATACCACATACTTATTGCTTTTAATTTGTAATTAGAGCATTTATGTTCTATATTTTGATGGTAATATTGCCATTCATTGATTAGTTTGTTTGTAGTGTAAGATAAAAGTCTTTCTGCCACCTGTAAGTGTATTTGGCTTTGTTCACAAAGAATTAGCAAATATTCGAATTCAACAAGTGACAAGTGTCAGCCTAAAGTACGACCTACAAATTATTACTAGGACTAATTTTAATACTATTGATTACCACTTTCATATGTAAATGATTGCATAATCTACATGAAGCTACTTTTTCTAATGATGATTATGATGAATTATTTAAAGACAAGGTTGAGATTTCGTAATGTCAAGATTGTTACATTTACATTTTGTTTTAAAAGAATTTATTTAAACTTTGAGATGGTTTGAGCAGAAGGAGAACGTGTTCTTCAATTTCAAAGATGAATTGAACGTTAACTTCTAGATCAAAAACTTTACTGTACATTCGAATCGATAAGTATAAGTAACATTGAAGGTTTCTGAAGGTCTTAGTCCAGGGTATAGCGTGAAGGGTGTGGGTGGGTACCATGTGCTAGTGATTCTGTTATAAAGACAAGGGGCTAGAAAGCATGAGTCATAGCCATGTTACAGTGTAAGGTTCCAAACTGCCTACGCAAATGCAAAATCCTTTTAAAGCATGAGTGGGTAGATTGAAGCGAAAAGCCTATACCACGGTTGTGACTTGGAATATACATATTTCAAAATTTAAATATCAACATAAAGTTGGAAAGGGACATTGCATGTACTGCAGTACTGATCAGAGACTTATAATCGGTGTGCAATGGTAATAGGCAGTATTAAAGTTGAAAGTCAGAAAGAAAGTAGTGAGAGTAGGAACTGAAATGAAGACTTTTGAAGGTTTCTAAGTATCTCGGTTAGGTTAGATTATTAGGAACTGGAAATTGTGTGCTACGTGGTACACCATGTAAAATGAAATTTATGAAAGTGTTGAGTATGAGTACCTAGCTTTCTCTGAGGCAAACTAAATTTATTCCTTTCTTTTCCACTAGTTTTTTGTGTCCTTCACACTTTCTCTCACGCCCTTACCTCGCCCACTGCACTTTTCTTCTCCTTCGATTCTTGCTCTTTTGGTGCACCAGCGAGAGTACAAAAAATTCATCATCTACGAATATGTATAGCAATGCAGATGTTGATGTACCCTCAATGACGTCATCACCGCCAGGAAATTATGCTTATGGCTCACATAAAAAGCTTATTCCGTCATGACTCAGAGCATGGCTTTCTTGGTGCCGTTGTAGAGCAAAGACGAGGTATGGAGTATGCTAGGGTTGGTTAGACTTTAAGTCAAGCGTACTGATGAATAATGAAGCTTTGTTGCTGTGAAAGAGCTAATTGTATGAAATTTGGGTAGTATTTATTTCAACAATTTGTTCATAGTTTGTTCGATGGTAGACTATCAATATTATATCTTGAAGTTTAAGTGACCTGGCTAATCAATAATTATTGATATTAATTAATATTATTGTCTTATTGTTTCATCATGGAATATATTTTTGTACATCGCATTCTATCTTAGTCCGAATTTTAGAAACTGTTTGTTGGGTGTAAACGATAGAAGGTCATTCTAAGAAGGTAGTTACACTATGCATTGCATGCGCATAATATGTAATACTTAAGTACATGAAAGTAAACGACTTTATGTACTTATACCTCAACCTCAACCATCATCCCTTTTCATGGACAATGAAATCAAATAAGTTACATGTAGTATAGGCAGGCATAGCATGCTCTACCTAAAATGCATACTCCCGTTATATGTACATGTTATGCCTCTGGTCTAAGGTTTATATAAATCTATTAATTTACATTTATTTATCTACCAAAGTAGTTGAAACTGAAAGTAATAGTATGAAAAGGCAAGACTAAACAAACACTATAAGCTTGACTTAAAAGAGAAATGTATGAATGAATGAATCAAATCAAGCTAGTAGAAATGCAAGTGTAGTAAATAAGTTGTAAGTACAGTAATAATATACACTTTGTTGTTTACAGATTTACAGTAAAGACTAGGTGGGCGTTTGGTGGTTTATAATTTCTTTGCTAGAGGCTCACAAATCTGAATCTCATCAGAAAAATATCGTTTTGGTGGGAGTGGGAGAATTGTTACTCATTAACAACGCTGTTAAATTTTAAATGCAGAAGTGTTAAAGTGATCCCGTAGCTTATTAGATTATCAGCGCATTTGATTGCAATACCCTACATACTCAAAACCTTCGAAAGCATCAGTGAAAGCTCTATTACAACATACCTCTATGCGAGAGTCAGAAAGTTTTTGTGTGATGCAAAGCTAAATTTTTTGTGCTCTAACAATTTTACAAATATTTATGCATCTCCTTGCATTGTGTTATTATTCGAATGAAAACACTACTTCCTGTAAACGGTAGTATGACGTACTCTCGATCAAAAAAGTGAGAGGACGAGTCGAGTGGGTGAGGATTAAGTAACAGGCATGCAATGCTAATGGTACTCCTGGATACCAGTGTGTAGTGAAAGTAGTGTTTTGGTAGACCAAAGCACGTCCGTGGTACGTACCCATACCATCCAATACACTCATAATACTTTTTCCTCTAGAAATAGATTGAAGTGAAAGCAAGGAAAGGAAAATTGTGGGAACACAATCATGATTGCTATTCTTCCAAGCAATGTACTGTACGATACGTTGCCAGTAGAACATTAACAACGCTTGTAACTTAAGGGAAATCGAATTTGCTTGGAGTTTGTTACAGTTTTTGCCCACAGTGAGAACGAGAGCGAGCAAGTGCAGAAGAATCTGCCTGCATCTATAGACTAAACCTTTGTAGAGTATGGAGTAAGGAAGGACAAGCCAAAACGAAAAAAGTGTGCTACAAGAGAATAGGGCGTTTGGGTGTGTATTACGGAGTCGGAGACAAAACGAAAGCAAATAAACTGTAAATGAGGAAGATATGATAGTCACGCAGCTCTCGAGGAAAAGTTTTTTTTCGAATCTTTGCCCTACTTTCTTGTGAAACTTAATAATTAGCTGGCTATTTATTACTCTAACATCAAATTAGAGCTACAATACACAAACATAACGACAATAGTATAGTCAATCTAGAGAAGAGTAGTAAACTTTTTATTGTGATCTTGTGCCAGCTTACATCCCACACTTCTTTTTCAAAAAGGAGCTCAAGTGTCCATCCGGAATAAGAAGTACAAGGAGTCTTTCTGGTTGTCTTGATTTTCATCATCGTTAACACATTGATAACGTTAACGTGGGATATTGATAGTATCGGAATAGAAGATAGTATTTTTTTGTGACACGAGTTAAAGAATTAAATCGTCAAAATGGCTTTCTCCGGGCTTCGCAAGCAAATCAACAAGGCGAATCAGGTAAGATATTTACAACTTTCTCCACTATTTTGCTGGTGTGTTTGTATTTGCTTTTAAAACGTCAGTTAGTGGTCGGTATTTAATATGCCAGTTGCGATTTTTAATTCGCATGCCAAGTTTAATCATAGTTCAACAGCAACTATTCACCATAATATTTACACCTTGGCACACCTGTTGTTAGGCATTTGTAGATAAGAAATGGAACTACAGATCATTTCACTCAACGGGAAATGTTGTATATCATGAATAGTCATTGAAGATAAAGGTAGTGAAAATGATGTATAGTTTGGTTAGTTGAAAAAGCATGTAATTGCTCACGAAGCTTAAAAGTTGCAAGATCTTTGCGGAAGACTTGCTTAGATTTTCATCCTCTGATCTGATATGCTCATTTAACTGTTTTTACAAACTATGAAATGTGCATGTGAAATGGATGACCTTCGTACAATTTTACACTCAACAAGTGAAAGTACGTATTGAGCATCTGAAAGCATGGTATAGAAGGATTGCTCACTACTCATATTTACATATAAATTTGAGTATACTATATTGTCAGATGCATCTCTTTTATTTGCTATCTTTTGTAATTCTCTGCAGTGAAAAGTTAAAAAGTTGTACCAATGGAAGTTACAGTTACAGCTCTCGAAATCGCTACTATTAAATCTACGAGCTTTTTTTTGTTTGTAATCAGATAGCTGAGTACATTAACCATTGAAAAAATTTCGTGATTAAATAATTTTTATGTTGTGTGAGAAATTAATAGTAATTTATAATTGAACAACTAAGTTTCATGCAACATTTCATTGTACGTCATTTATTTGGAGCGTTCTTACTTAGACCTACGGAACAGTGAATAAAATACACTGGAATAAAGTGAAATACCAACCTACGATTAGCTTTGAATTTCAAATGCGATGAACTGATTGGAAAATGAAAGTTTCAAAAACAGAGGGAACAAAGTTCTAAGTTCCAAGTTGTTTCTAAATGCCAATGCTGAAATACGGACGTAACGTGTGTCTAAAAATGAACGTCAACATCCACACTAGTAGTATTTAAAATTGCAAGAATGTAATATTTAAAAGATTACAATCATCAGCATCCACACCTTCATCAACAATGCGCGATGTAGGTTTAGTTAGTGTCTATTTTTAGTCTGTAAGAAGGAGAAAGTTAATCATTTTTGTATTTTAGGAAGTAAAGCATGCATTATAAAAGAAAAGCAAATATGAAACATTAAACTTGATCTCTGATAATTTGCTTGTACAAAAACTAATTACCATCATGTAGGCTGGAAACATTAAGAATACCTTTCTACGTTTAAGAAACTGTGCTCCTTTGTACCTAATGAAAAATGCAGTGCAGAGTAGAATGAGGATCAAAAACTTACATAAAACTGTCTCATCCATTATTAGATATTACATTAGTATTACAGTACAGAAAGGTACAAGAAGCATAATATAGGGCTAATACATGCTAGTTAACATTTCGTTCTCTGTTGTGTAGCTGCGTTGTTGTCGTTTTTACAACAACAAACCAAAGAAAGCAAGCAAAGATGTGAAATGTATGGATTGCTGTTTTGTATCGTTTTGGTTTGGGGGTACTGCTTGGGTAACCATCCTACTATACTCCTATAGCAGCATGGGCGAGATCCTTGGTTGGCAAGAGAAGGAGAGATTCCATTTGCGTATAGAAATTAGATGGAGTAAAGTTCATATCATAAGCATGTAGGACAGGAAAGGTAGAAGGAAAGCCTGAATTCGGGTATTATGGAGCTGAAGTTAGGAGGACCAAGTTAGAGAATTGGCATTGACTTGACCCAGATTCATTGAGTACATACTACATGCTGTCTCTGTGTGAGATGGATCGATAAAATTTCTAAGGAGGAATTCTGTGTTTCTGCCTGACTACAAGTTTGGTGTTGTTCCATGATGCCTGTATGGAACAACGTATATCCTTACAGAGGAGAATGCCGGATGCCGTTTACAATAGCAATATGCGGTGGTCTGGTTAGATGGGAGGCTTTTTTCTAGCCGCCTTAGGTTACCTATTTGTAATTTCGTTTTTCGTTTAGTACTATAGTAAGGTGTTTGTTCGTACTTCGTATACTATAGTATACAAAGTACGAACAAACACCTTACTACCTTCGTTTAAGCTCACAAAGAAAGTGTGGAATGGACAAGTCGGGCTTGGGAAATATATGTATGTTCTCAAGTACACGTTTAGTGAAAGCCATTTACGTTCTCGTACATCGTATGAGTTATCTGACTATATGAAAATAAAAAACCTTCCACAAACAAGAAATGCCCTAAGCCAAAGCCTTTAAAAACAAGAAATTACTGATGTCCGTTCCGTCCATGAGTATCCTTTACGGTTTACCATTTAACAGAATGAAATTTTAATCCTTTGCTAATAGCATAGCTAGCGGAACGAGTCATATACTCAGTATTTTTATTTTCCCGTAAGTAGTAAAGTTGGATTTACACGCACTTTCCGTATACATATACTAATGAAGCGGGCAGGCAATGTTTAGACGTAGCTTTAGCCAGATAGTTTGTAATTTTGTAATTCTATACTTGAAGAATATTATATATTATCAGAAGATGAAAGCAGAGCAGGCTATTCGAGTGTTTTAATAACTCGATGCCTGTTCTAAGAGTAAGTGGTTGAGTCATCTCATTTCCCTCGTCCAGCAGCAAGCAAGCGGAAGCGCTATTTTCATGTTGGATAATGTGACTGTGAACTATGCACATGATGTATATTATGTTGTAGGTGCATGCATACATCCTTAATATGTATGCCTTTATTGTTTCTATCTATGAATTATAACGAAAGATCAAATGTAAGAAAGAGCAGATGATGCAACTTTCAACTTGGACTATCGAGATATGCTTGTCTGTTTTTACAGGAAGCTATTTGCACTTTGCCATCATGTACTGCCTTTTAGGTTTTGTGTGGAAAATGGAATTTTCTCAAGGATATTTTGTGGACGTGCGGCGAATAACTCCCTGGCAATTAGAAACCGATGATTTACAATCATTTTATTATTACATAATGTGTCACTGAACAGGCGGAGGATTGTATTTTTCTATTTTGGAAATAAATTGTTGAAAAAATATAAAATTGCGCGTAGTTACTATTCGCCAAGTCGTTTTTCGCCGCACGAGTACATTTTTTGTTTGCTTATTTTCATTTTTTCTTCACAATGAGACATGAGTGCCATACTACAGCTTTCCCTTATCTGGTACTGATTGCATTTGGTTTGTCTTCATCCTATAGCATGACATCCTGTTGTAATAAATACTATGATTTTTCATAACGCAAAACTGCTCAACATTTTTAGCTTTCAAGGATGTAGTTATTGGAAGAAATACATCTACAAAGGACATTTTATAATATGATTTAGCTATATGGAAACATTCAAAACTACAACATACATATACATAATTACAACACATACTAAAACTATATGTATGCTGATTGCTGATTTCGCATCCGGAGTCCGTCCGTTAAAGGCGTTAAACGTCATGAACGTATAGTGTTCCTTTTTTATAGGATATTTTTCATGCAATTTGCAGAGCATATCCTATTTATGGTCATGCTACATTATGTTATGAAAAGATTGATATGCTATATAGAATGATTAATTCATGACCTTGTTGTCAATCTTATTATCCTTTCTCCGAAAACTGGCTTACTTATCGAACTGACTGTGCATTTTTACATAGTTCTTGTGTTGCAATGCAGAGAAACTGCGTTTGTATTTACCTTCATGTTGCGTTAAAGATGAGGATGAGTAAAGATATTGAGTACTTACATCAAATTTGTTTCTTGTTTCAGTACATGAATGAAAAGATCGGGGGTGCGGAAGGAACTAAGCTTGATGATGATTTTATGGATATGGAAAAGGTAAAATGTCAATTTACAATGGGGCATTTTGAAGCAGCTAGAATGATGCTATGCGTTGCACAAATCTCTTAAATCGGGAAAATCGGAAGTGCAGTTAGCAATTTGTCATCTAATATGATGCATATGCTTGATTTTCCGTTGCAATGTATTCCTTACTGTTTCAGAAAACTGATATCACGTACGAACTTGTTGATGAGCTGCAGTTAAAAACGAAGGAATATCTTCAACCTAATCCAACTGCAAGAGCAAAGATGGCCGCTGTAAAGGGCATTTCAAAGTTAAGTGGACAAGCAAAAGCGTCCACTTACCCTCAACCCGAAGGTGTTTTAGGCGAATGTATGACAAGTTACGGGAGAAAGTTGGGAGAGGACAGTATCTTCGGTAATTCATTCATTAGTCAATCATTAGTACATGTATGATACTAAAGATACTAAAGAAAGACTAAGTGTACATTATATAACGAGTTCAATTGCTTTAAATAGCTCAAGCATTGATTGAAATGGGGGAAAGCTTGAAGCAGATGGCAGACAACAAATACTCACTGGATGATAATGTGAAGCAAAATTTCTTGGAGCCGCTGCATCATTTGCAGACTAAAGATTTGAAAGAAGTTATGGTGAGTATGAGAAAATTGCAAAAGTATACTTGAAATTATGTCAATTCGCTGTCACAGACTGAACGTACTATATTTGTCATGTATAGCACCATCGCAAGAAATTGCAAGGCCGGCGACTCGATTATGATTGTAAGAAGAGGAAGCAAGCGAAAGGTACGGGTAAGAAAAACACACATTTACAGAAAAAATTCATAAAAACTTTTAATAATGTGATGCCGCGAGTTTATCTGAGAAAAAACCAGGTTGATGTATCGAGCGAAGGTTTCCGTTGATCCCTGAGTTGGGTTCAGTTGGGGATCTCGCACAAGCTGCCTTTTGATTCCCACAAGCCAAGTTGCAGCTCTGATAATACACCCTTTGTAAAAACCATATTAATGCAGTTTTCAGTTTTCTTTTGAACTGCATGTTGAATGTGATACCAATGCGGTATCGATTAATTTTTAAGTTAATTCATCCAGTAGTTCAAATACACAATTTTCAGTCAGTGTTTTGTAGGTCTTTTATGTGCTCATAAATTCTTAGCGGTGTATGGCATGACTGTAATCAAAGCATGTCTTGTTAAAATTATCGTTAGTCACAAAGAAAAGTCCACAGGGAAGCCCGTTTGGAAGTCCATCACATCTTGGCAGACCAATTCCTGGTAAAAATTTCACGATACGATGTAATTCTCACATTTGTTTTGCATTTTTGCACTCATATACCTACCTAATGTAACGGTCATTTGTAAGAACACGGCATCAGAATTCAAAACTATGATGCTATGCTACCCCTTCCTACCTACCTTAATGAAGTAAGTACTTTGTGACAGTCTGTCTGAGTTCAGAAACTGTAGAAAGCATGAGAATTCAACCATGTACGTTCAGTATTTGTACCTGTAATTTTTTGCCTGGTTTTGGTTCAAGCGTATAGAATGTTATAATATTGTTTATGATTATTACTTTTAACCTTTTAATTTTTGTAGTTTCAGACGCTTACTTTTGTTTTTTTTTGTTTTTTTACTGTACAAACCTAAATGCACTTTGACGGAACTGCTTGGTCTCCTAACTGTTTGTATTTGCAACATATATGGAAACCGTTGGCAATACGAAACGGCACGTATTGTCTGCCTGGACATTTTTATGTTTACGGATGGGTCATGATACAGGATCTCATATTTCAGATGATGAAATCAAGCTGGCTGAAGACAAATTTGCTGAAAGTTTACATTTGGCACAGATGGGAATGTACAATCTGCTGGAGAATGATGTAAGCTATGCAACAATGAACAAAGAATCGTAATATGTAAAGGAATCGTACCTTTGTAAATTGTACTTTCAATTGTCAAACTGATTCTTTCAGATTGAACAAGTATCACAAGTGGCAACTTTTGCGGAATGTTTGTTGGAATATCACAAACAGTGCACGGAGATAATATCTGGTTTAGTGGAAACACTGAACGAAAAGTACGTTTCACTTCAGAAAACTTTGTTGGTTCAAATATACTGTTGTAATCCCTAAGTTATATGTGTGGTGTAGTGTAGTCTGACATGATTGTTTCTAATTGATGCCCTTTCGTTTTCACACTTTACTATTTTACTTTCACCATTGCTGGGATCATATTGAGAAAGTTAATGTTTGTGTATAGGAGACAAGATGCTGCAAGTCGACCTAAGAGGGAGTTTCAACCGAAAACAGTCCATGACTTGCAGTTGACTTTGGATATTAGTGATGGTCAGTCGGATCACTCCAGGGAAACTCTGAATGGTGGGCCCCCACCTCCGTATTTTCCATCTGCCTATGTACCTCCAGCCAAAGGCATGCGTATACGCTTTTTATTGTTTTGTTTGACATTTTGATATATTTATAATTCGTTGTAGGAGTAGTATTATATCAGTATTATTTTATAGTCAACCAAGACAGCGTTTAATTTTTAGATTAAATTTTTTTTATGATTTTGGATGCCTCGGTGTCATAAGAATGAGATGCATTTCGCACACTTCTCTGTTGTGCTTAACGTTTATGTGGTATAGTAAGGTAGTAGTAGTAGTAGAAAGATACGATTTCTATCCGGTTTTATAGGTCTACCTGACTTTTTCTGGGCTGTATCTTCCATGTGGTAGTTTTTTATACCTCTTTCTGTATGCGCAAATTATATATATGTCTTATTTAACTTTCTTTGCCTTACGCAATCTGCTCGCTACTCCCGAACAAATCTTCTTCTGGCTCTTTGTCGTTTCTATGTATCATATATGGGGTATTTGTTGTGGTTGTGGGCTTAGGAACAACTCCACAGAGATCTCCTCTGCCGTCTCCTGCCAACCCTAAACCGCAGGAATGGGAACCTCTCTTCCCTCCTGGCAACCCACCGAAATCCGATAATGGTAATGTCCAACTATACTCCCCGTATGTTGCTTACGGCGAACCATAATTTAGCGTTGTTGGTTAGGTCATAACACGTAATGTTGTATTAACACGGTTTGGAATGGGGTTTTCTGTTTTGGGAAATCTTTGCCAATATTCTTTAAGTAGCTTCTTTTAATTTATTCACTCTTACTGTTTCACTTCACAGTTTGCTGTGATTCATTTCGTTAAATTGCTCAACTAATTAAATTATCGCAAACTCCCCTTTTAAGAACCACCTTTATTCATAATATGTGTAACCTACTTCTATTATTTATTCGTATATCGTGTTAGTAGAGCTACATCCTTTGTGGAACAGAAAATACTTGTTCGTGTTTTACGTGTATATTTTGGTGTTATGTAAATCCAAACTAATTCCTACTTTGATTGAAGTTGACAGTTTAATAATTGCAACGTCTTCCTTTGGCGTGTTTATAATATTATTTTCTATATTTGAATAGCTTCTCCTGCTCCATCTCCTATGAAATCTTCTCGCGGAGGCACTCCAGCAAATCAAGGGCCTTGTTGCCAAGCCTTGTATGACTTTGAACCAGAAAATCCTGGAGAGTTGGGTCTTAAGGTATGAACCATTAAATAAATTTTGTAGAAACGCATGTATTATGTACTTACTCACTTCTGAATTTATGATATTTTTTTAACTTTCTAGGAAGGGGAAACGATTCAGCTGGTTAATCGAATTGATGAAAATTGGTATGAAGGAACGGTCAACGGGAAAACAGGATATTTCCCCGTCTCTTACGTTCAAATTCTTGTTCCGCTGCCTCAGTAAATTCCATCATGCACTCTCCTCTCTACTGGCTCTCATCTATTTATTGGATTTCTTGAATGTGTGGTACATGGAGCCACAAATATGTCATCCTCCGTAAATGCATCCGAAAAATGATTATCAGTTTATGAGGCAAGTTGGAAAGCTGAAAATTGCAAATCTCTAATATGACAATAGCCAAATTTGCATAAAATTACTACTATATGTGTCCTTAGGATCTTGCTAAATTTTATCGTGAAGTTTTTGAGATGTTTTATCGTGTACTGTTGATATAGATAGCTATATATTTATGGTTGCTGGCACCAAAAAAGGAAAAAGCTTCAAATTCTTTAAATGTAATGTTGTTAAATACATACATACATACAAAAATGCCTGCGCCTAAGACGCATCTTGTCTGCACAGATTTCAGATAATACTGGCGTATCAACTAATCAGTCAAAGTCAAACTCATGTGCGTTATATTATGATCCTATAAAAACATTGGTAATAATATTATAATGATTGAGATTCATTAACCTACACATACACATACGTAGTCAACTGGTAGATGTTTGTTAATCTGTCCTTATCTGATTGAAATGTGTAATGAAATTACCTACCGATATTGTCGTTTTCCTTTAAAGTTACGTGTAGAAGATTAATCCTGATAAAGTTCACTGTATTGCAATAATACCTATATCTTTGAAAAATGACGAGAAATGTTGTACAGCCGTAAAACATTTAAAATTATAAAACTCTTCTGGTGCAATGAGTTTATAAGCAAACACTAGTAGTGAAAATAGTAGGTGATGTTTGATTTTTAGCTTGAACATTTTCATCATTGTTTTATTTGCCAAGAATTAGCAAATTCATTGCCAATTTTAGTTGCATGTGCAGTATCGTTTTAGCTAACTGATGTAGATGAGGCTTTTGTATCCCAAATTATAAGTGATGTCAACACAAGAAAACTTTAGTGTGCTAGAATGATGTCTTCATGACTCGTATAAAACTTACTGTGAGTAACATACATATGAACCGAGTGTATGCACAGCCATTGACCGGCTCTTTATTTTTAGCAACAGCAGCAATTTATTCTTTTAAAAGCGACTAGAGAAAAGTGTATTATGTGTAACTAGATTCGTGTAGCAGAAACTACTAAAGTTGGAGAAAATTTAAGTGAGTTTTATTCATCATCGTATTCCATAGCCAAAGAAGTCACAATAAGAAAAACCGTAATATCACTGCAGCTATTATTTTAACAAAGATACACACTGAATTTTTTACCGAATAAAATCTTGATAATCAGTTTAGCATACGAGAAACAATGGATCACTTATAACCGACTGAGTAATTATGGTAAACCAGTGAGTCTTCTTCGCGATCGTATGTCTATATTTAGTATATTTATATTACTTAGCTCCATTGTTTGGTGAAGATGTGAGTCTGTGAAGGGTGATTCAGAATTTCAGGAATTTTTAAATGCAAAGAAACACCATGAATTAATTATTTCGGATTTTTAATGCTTATTTTGCTAGCTGAAAGATCCTTTTCAGTAAAATATTGTTTCGTGGAATATGTGCAGAGAGTGTGATACTATTGTATGTATTTCATTTTAAAGTTCAGATGAAAAGTTTCAGGTCAATTATTACTTTAGTAGGTTAGAAGTTTAAAAAAAATGATGAAACTGCAGTGGAACTTTCAGTTGTCTAAGAATCTCTAAGATTTTATTTTCGATTCTGGTTAGTTAAAAATACTTTCAACTGTGGGATTGCTCACTTCTACCGGGGTAGGTAGAGGATCCTACGTTACAAGATGCCATATAACATAACATACATAATACAACTACTACTACTAGTAAATGTTAAAAATACACTTATATTATGCATGACTGGTGTTCAATATAAAGCGTCAATGTTATTTATTTTATGTTACTAACTAGAAAGAGATTGAAACATACGGTTAAATGATGTATTTTGCAGGTAAACATTTACATACTGATTTGTATTACAATTGGCAACAAAAGTCTTTTTATGCAAATGTCATAGGCGTTTCTTTTCATTCTATCGAGTTACGATATTACAAATAAATGTGAATAAAGTTTCACAGTCGTTTATCAAGGGCTTGTCATCGTTTTCGCGGACCTCTAGTCGTCGTAGGATGAATCCAGTAGCAAAAAAATAGCGACTAGCAATAGTACGTAGTAATACCGATAGCTATATAGTTATATAAGGAATCATTCAATCTGTAAGTCTAAATTTTGAATTATTTTTTTTTCATTCCTTGAGCATTTATATGTGTTGTGTAGTAGGATAACAAACTTGTTTCCTGACATTATCCAATAATCGAGATATACACCATTAGAGCTCTAATTTTGTAAATACAACTTTGTGTACGTTTTAGTATGAGTAAAGCATGATTATTATAAACATTTACTAGGACTGTATTGTATTCACTTATTAGTTAAAGTGTATTTATAAAACATATTCACATCATGATAATTTTAGTCTACTACATTCAATCTTACATCAAACAATATATTATCTGTTATTGAATTGTAATTTCTAAGCAATCATTAGTTTGTAAGTGAAACATTCAAGGTTTAATTGAAATGATGAATTATTATTAATAATTATCAAAATATGTGATTCATGTCCTTTTCGCGTTTGATGAATAAAAGTATATCGTATAATCGGTTACTACTTACAATATTCAAATAATAATCATGTAGCTTAAAAATTATGAACTGTACTACGACAATTACCATGTAATGGTAAAAACTATATGCAAGTTTAAAGATCGTGATGCTTGTCATTGTGAAATAAATAGTATAAATGTCTTCTATGGTATGATAATGTAAGCCTACAAAATTAGGAAGTAGGTGAAAATGAAACCGTTCTTACTCCTTTGAGTTGTAGTGGGAAAACTAATGTAATGGAAGGCAAAATGAGAAATCGAAAATGTCTATAATATATGTATTGGATATTGGATTATATTTGAGTCGTGAGTTTTGTCAAATAAACGTATTCTCTCACTCGTTACAAAGCATGAAAATACTCTAATTAGTTCGTGTGTTACGCATTTCACTTTGAAACATGACAGCTCTATAAAAAAAGTTATGCATGCAGTTGCCTACACATACAGAAATGTGCAAGCTACTTTTTGGCAGGGTTACTGAATAGGGAATACTGAAAGTAAAGGATATACAGTATTTTTCCTCCCTGACTTTTTGGGGCTATCAACAATACTAACCATCATCGTGATGTGCAAGTATAGAGAGACTTGAGAGAGACTGATGTGCAGGGTAATTTTCACCAGATGCAGTTGTTATGCTGTATGCTTTTTTTCATACTTGGTATGCTACCTGCTACTGCTACCGCTTTCGCACCTGCAAAATTATTACATTTTTGATTTACAGTTTACATCATTGGACTACCTTTTTATTCATAAAACATTTATGGATGTATACACAAATTGTGTAACATATTACACAATGAATACCATATCTTACACACATAATTTCCTCTAGACCTAGAAAAGTAATTCACAAAGGAACTCGAAGAAGTATCCAGCTTAAAGCTCTTCATAATGTTAAACAATTTAGCATTTTTAGTTATTTGTCATAAATCAGTTATGAATTCTCAAGAACCTGGATTTTGGAAGACTTAGGTTAGTATCATTTATAATGGTCTGTTTGTACAGTTGCCATTTTGTAGGCATTGTGAATTGTGACATAGAATATGTAAACAGAAATAATAGTATTTCCGCAGATATAATGCAATGTTACTTACGTGTATTAATATTAATACGTATAGATAAAAACGTACAGTATTGGATAACAATTTAGGAATGCAGCTATTACACATATACCAATGTGAATACTTAAAATCACAAAAGTCATCAGAATCAAGTTACGCAAAATCTAATATATTTTAGGTATCTCCTATTAGAAATACATATTAGGCTTCTTCGACTATTGGTTCTTTCTCTAATATAAAAGCGATTGTGGTGGAGAGCCAAAAATAGTATTGCTTAGCGTGCAATTAGGTAGTAAACTATATTTCTGATTGCGTCTAAAAATATAATGCTATTGATTACATCATTTATAGGAGATTACAATTTTCTAATGAATTTCATAGGAGCACAGCTACGACAAAAGTATAGATTTAATTTTCCTTTGTAGATTGTAACGCTATAATCAATTGCTTCATA
>JAANSM010002100.1:0-16044 GCA_036850725.1 Orchesella villosa
TACATTTTGTTTTTGACAAAACTTGACAAATCCACTATTGACTATGCTGTGATTCAGCTAATTCGTTTATTGGATGCAGCCAATCAAAACTGATGTGTTTAAATTGAAATTTTCATCTGAGGGATCTATCAATAACTCAAACATATATTGAGCTTTATTATTTACGCTAGTTCATCCATTGAAATAAAACACTAGTAACAATGAACCTATATAAAAACAAAAAAAGTATAAAAAATGCTATAACACGTATACAACAAAGAGATCAGATGAAAATTGTTTGAAGGGACTCAACTACAAAATCACGCGTTTTATATTTATTTAGTTGTATCACGAAAAAAACTGTCCTTCCTCCCACGCCTACGATGGTTACTAACCGGTTAATTGCCTTTCTAAAAACAAATAGATGCTAAATTAAGAAAAAACGCACCTGCTCGGAGATTTCTGATAAAAAAAATGATTTTTTAGAATATTATTTCTTCGACTTTCTACAAAAAAACAACATTTCACGATTTTATATATATAATGATATGATTTAAAAAACATGCATCGGAAACAAACAAAAGAAAAGAACTTAATTGGATAACGGTTTTCTACATTTTCTTCTCAATACACATGTATCCGTTTTAACTTTCACCAGATTTTAGAAAACCTTCTCGCAATGGAAATAGCACAGCAGTTTGTATTTAAAAAAAAGACTAAGTTTTTCTGTTCTTCTCTGAATGAAACATGAAGCAAGGAGATATACACTACATAAAAATTTGCTAAAAAGATGCTGGATTACTACCATACAGTTTGGTTCTATACACTGAATCATTGAATGTTCGTTCGGTTTGATTACCAGAGTGTAAATTCGTCACAATAAATATATACATTCATATATTTATTTATATATATATATATCTATATTTATACTGTACCTATCCATACCGAAAAAGAAATTCTAAAAGTGTCAATCGAATCGCACACAGTTAACTTGGACACTAGTCATCTAATATATATATATATATATGTATTTAACGTTACTGACCTTAGTTGATATGGAAAAATAAATTAATGAATTCCTAACCCGCGTCGTTGCACGTTACTTTACCTTAAAGCTAGTTACACACATACATTTATCCTAGTTACAACAATTAATACATAACAACTGCCTCATAGCTTCTTTATACAAAGCATTTTTTTAATATATAATATTGATAAACTAATTTAGTTTTTGTAAAGCTGGATAACCACAATAATATACATGGTACACATTGTTGAGTGAGTGTATCATCATTATATATTATCATCAATTTTTAACACTGGTTTATTTTTATTCATCCACACACACTTTGTATCAGTGCGCCCTTATTTTTTAACAAAGAACTCTTTAGTATTTACACTTAAAACGTATTGGTAATTTTTTACACACGTATGTTGTACACAGTAATAAAAGTTATAAAAATTTGAGGGAAATGAATGTACTTCTATACAAACATTTTTAATAGCGAGTAAATGCGAACACCAGGAACAAATATCTTTCCTTGTTTTTTTTTCGAAATCATTCCTCTTCATCTATTCTATCTTAAAATGGTTCACTTTCTGTAGCATACTCTTAAAAAATATTTAAGCAATAAGTAAAACACACTCTCTATATGACTTGTGACCTTTAAATATCTTGGTGTGAGTGAGTAGTGATTCTATTTCGTTTGGTTTGTGTGTATGTGTGTTTTTTGTTCGCTTCATTTTTTTTGTTGCCTTCAAACCTTGAACTAGGTCTGTTTTCACAAATAATATCATATTAATATATATACTAATGTAACAATAATAATTTAATCGTATATTTAAGTTACCATGTGTTTTGTGTGTGTACTTTTTTCTTTACAAGACTCATACAACGCTGAAACTGTATGTAATGTATGCATGTTATATGTATTATATTAATTTATATAATATTATATTTATCCTATACGTTCAATCAGGATTCACAAAGGGTAACTTTACGTATTATAAACTGTATACATAAATTTGATTTCTTTTCTCCTCTTCTTCTTCTTCCTCCTCCTCCTCCCCTACTTCCGGTTTAGACAACTTCTCAAATCTAACCTTAAAGAGTATACCTAGTTTTAGGTATCTATAACTTAATTTTCTAAATCAGCACGGTATATAGTGATATTGATTTGCTTATTAGATGTACAATCAATACGAACAATAAAAAAATGACATGATTACACATTATTTTTCACCTATCTTGTTACTTAGTTACTAATGGATAACTTCGTTCCGTGATCGTCTTAAAAAAACATAAAGAAGCCTTGTCTCATCAAATTACCACCATTATATCATATCATACGGTTGTAGAATACATGGTTATTCTTCGTTATATACAACATGTTTTTATAAAAATGAAATATTTATGAATGCCCACCATTACCAGTATTCATTGCTTTGCTTTAAAATTGTCAACAGTTTATCATAAAATATTGTTTTTTGATAATCTCGAAAGAAATGATTCCATAGTTATCTCCTATGCCTAAATTCAATCTTACGTGGTGATAGAGGAAGCGATTAGAAAATTTGGTATGCCAGAGTTTTTTTCTTTTTGTAATTTCTTTTTGCTCAAATTATTATTACCATTGTTACTCGAATGTTAGACTATTAGGTAAAATCTTTCTAAGTAAATTGTGTTTTTAATGTCAAAACTTTGAATGCTTCGTTTCATCATTCTGTTTTGCAGAAAATCTCTTTTTGGTAGGTTTGGTTGCAATTTCACCGAGAAATGTTTCACCCATGACGTATTACGTGACATGGTTTGACTGTACACTGACTGACTTCATGAGCCTACTATCATACTAGAGGAGAATAAAAGTGCAAACTAAAAAAGATTTTTGTGAATTTGACACTCAGCCATTTTACTGATGTGTGATTACGTGTTCTTGTTCTAATATTCTTATTTGCTCTAATATTTATCTACGTTTTAAACTTATGCACGTAGATCAATCTACTTATGTAGCTTCTAAGTACTACTCAAATCGTTACAATTCCTCTAAAAACAATGACAACCACTAAATATTACGTGCATATTATGGGTAGTCAATGATATCACAAAATTAGATTTGTTGGTACTGAGAATAGCTAGATTAAATCTTTACCTAATTCTTTTCTTTTTACTTATAATGATTGGTTTTTTACTAATGATAAATTTTTTGTAAACCACACACACGTTTTTTCTCTCTTTCATCATACACTTTATTATTTTTGCGTAAAATGTGGACCCCTGCAAAAATATCGCTGCTTATGTCACATGGTCACATAAAATTTCAACTGGCGTCTATCCAATAGAAGAAAATCGAAGGTAATGATATAACGATCAAGGTAACTGAAACACTTTCTTTGAAAAAGAAGAGATTTCTTTATGCAAACAATATTTAGAGTTTTGCATTGTTTCTATATAATGCCTGTGAAGGAAATCACTAGAGACCCATTCCAATATGATTTTTAACTTTACTTATTTGCATTTTCCACAAAATATTGAATCTTTATTCCGTTGGTTAGCTACCACCAAAGACGTAGAATATCGCGACAAACTTGTCTCAGGTTTCAAAATTGCAAATCATACATTAAACGGAAAACGGAGAGGAGGAAACTATTAAATGCTTCTATTATGTCTCTTGGTTCATCTCTTTGTATTGATACTGAATTGTTAAACGCTACTACTCGAGCATGACGGGGGGTCGTGTTATATACCAGAAAGGAGGTCTGAAGTATTTACATTGTGTTTCCCCTACATATAAAAATATTACGGGAAGAAGAGATTGCATGAAAGTCTTTTTCTTTACACAAAAAAGACAACTGAGATTCACTGGCAAAATGTTAAAACTTTTCATTGCACACACTGACACTCACAATAAGTATTTCTATTCTTAAAAGGTTCCTACTTAAAAGCTATGGTATGAAAAACTGGCCATTGTCTAAAACCATTATTTTTAAACAGCATAATATATAATTATACTTAAATAGGATGTTAAAACTAAATCTATTTACTTCTAATCGGTAGTTTCATTTCTCATATGTAATGTATTGTATGTTACTTGTTGCATAAACATGTTGAAAGTATGGTATAACTATAATAAAAAATCAGAGTATTGGTAAATCTTCTGGAAGGTAACTACATACATATAATAGCTCCCTAGAAAATGGTAAGATGTATATGTAGATTTTTATGTTGATACAATGATCAATCGAATGATATTAGAAAATCTCTTTCTGGTAGGCCAATTGTTGAAACACGGGAGCTGACATTGTGTCCCTGTATAGCCACTCCTTTTTCACCTTGTAGTACGGATGACTTCCGGTGGTAGTATATATGGTTTTGGTATGGTTGAAGTGCAAGAGTAATTAAAATATTTTGTGGAGTGGAGTGGTGTTGAGTAAGCATCACTCGTCGTCGTTAAAATGAACTCCCCCTTCACTCTCCTTTCTTACGATTTATATGTATGTAAAAACTACGGTAGTAGAAGGTATGATGAAGAGTAAACACATAAAAACAGTCTTGATTTTGTTTTCTAATCTGAATGGGCGCCATCACTACGACCTTCTTCATCGCCGCTGAGGTCGTGAGACTCGTCCACTGGCTCGTGTTTGGGATGTTTCAAGGAGTGTTTTAAGCTAAGTTCTGTCTTGTCATCCTCATTTTTACTTGATGGGCTTAGAGGCTCATCTGCACCGTCAATGTCGTCGTCTGTTTTCTCCCCAGCGGATTCATCTCTTGGTTCCATCTTTACACGAGCTTTTCTCCCTTCGAGGGGTAGGGATGCTTCCATTTTCACTGAGCCTTTACCTGAGCTAGCGAATGGTGTGGGGTTTTGGAATACACAGACACCATTTATCAGCACCTCTTCATCGTCGGAGTCGTCATGCCATGAGGGATTGAACCATTGAGGGGCTACTGGTTTTCTTCGGGAAGAGCCGGAGCTTGAGACTCCTACCCCAAGTTTGCCTTAAAGTAATAGGAATTTGTTTTTGTTAATTTATAAATAATGTACAAAGCAATAAAGAAATATACCAATTTATGTGTCGGGTTGGAAGCTTGCGTTACCTTGTAGAGACGAGTGATTGCTTTGTAAACTAAGGGGTTTGGATTGTGATTTGCGCTTTCTTCTGCTTAAATTTGAACCTCCGGAGTCATCACTTGCCACACTTCCCTGGAAGCCGAATAAAAATGTTTTGATAAAAACTCAAGTCAATGATCAACATCACTAACATCAGTTACTGCTTCGCGTATGTACGCACCTCATTGTCGATTTCATCATCATCATCTTCTTCAAAGAAATCATCTTCATTGTCTGAATGTGCTCGTGATGCTGTGTTACTCATTGAGAGATCTAAACCTTCTTCCATTCCATGGCCGGAGTGATGACCAATGAAACCAAGGGCTGAGAATTTGTCTTTGTGAAGTTCTAGTAACCTTTGATGCAGTAAAAGTCGAAACTGAACTGGATCAAAAGGTTGAGAGGAAACTGGCGATTCTGCTAACCCAAATGAAAACACATCATATAAATATTTGGCTGAATCAAGACGAAATATACGACACAGATAATTTTCATTTTGTTGGATGAATATATATGCATACCTTGAATTATAGGTGATGACGTTTGCTGTTTCAGCCTCATACGATGATTATGAAACCAATTGGAAATGGTTCTTGATGAGAGTCCTAGCTCCCTTGCCAAAAACTCAATAGCAGTTTGGTTTGGATATGACTCTAAAGCGAATGCCAATTTCAAAGCCTCCTTTTGTTCTTCCGAGAATAAAACCTGTGTGATGAATCAAACATTTTATAGAGCTCATGCTGCTGCAATTTCATTGAAATTTTTGGCAAATGTCGTTTTACCAAAAAGTGAGCTTGTTTACTTGTCTAGTGGCATGCTTGAAATATTACTTACCCTTTGCTTTTTATTTGGTGGAGCAGCTGCACTACTTCCTGGGCTATAAGAGTCATTCGGTGAGTCATTAGAATTGTCTGAGGATCCTTGTGCACCTGATCCATAAGCATCCATTGAGGAATTGGAATGAGGCAAGCCACGTTTTCTCTTATTCGCTTCTCTTCTCTCGTTTTTCAAATGTTGAAGACGTTCCACGTTGAGCGGATCTGCTAGCCACAATTGCATTCGGATGAAGGGCTCTCTCCCCTTGATTGATAGCATGTGCCATGGTTTTGGTTTCGACAAAAGCTCGCTTACTGACCCCTGCGACAACCCTAGCACCATTTCTCCAAAAATCTGCAATAATCCGTTGAACTTGTTAAAAGTTGAACGACGCATTGGATAAGATGCCGTTCGAGCTGAGGAGGTGTTGCTGTGGGGAGCTTGGGCCACACACAAATCTTTACTTACCTTCTGTCCAATATTGTTGGCGAGAAGAGCTTCTTTGATTTTTGTTGTAATCACTTGAGTGTCCAGATCTTGTGTTAAAGCTGCCATTTCATAGACACTTGGCTGTGGAGGAAGTCCACTTGGTGGTGCACGAGGATGCATAACAGGTGTTGGAGTTGTTGCTCCATGGGATGATGGTGGAATTTGTTTCTTACTATTCTCCAATCCCAAATGACTCAATGAAGCACTAACTGGAGGCATTGGAGGGATTGGTGGAGGCGGTGGGGGTAGAGGGGATGTCTCTTGACTCTTTGGAAGCTCAGCAACCTTGGCAGGCGCCTTGGAAGCGGTTGCCGGTGCTATGATTTGAGAACAAACTACTTAGCATATCATATACAACTTAATTGAACCATATGGACGTTGATTGAAGGGGCAGCGGTGCGTTTCTATAGTGATACTTACATGGATTGCCAGCGTAACCTCCCGTTCTCATCAACTTCTCGGGAGCAATCTTGTACTGTGAAGCTACCAGCTTATGGACGGCATTTTCGTCCTCCAGAAACATTTTCATACGAATGAATGGCTCACGACCTTTTTGTGTCAGCATATGCCAAGGTTTTGGCCGAGCCAGGAGATCACTCACAGATCCCTGAGATAACCCCAGAACGGATTCACCAAATAATCTTTGCGAGATCGAGTACTGACTCAATTGTTCCTTCACCTGAATGCCAATACAAAGTACGTTTTAAAATGATACAATGGCACTTGGCTACACAAATGAGGCATATCGATATGCTAGTTAGTTGTAGGAGGATATTATTTAAAAAAAGATGCTACCTACCTTTCGAACAATGTCTTCAGTATTCAGATTGTTGTATTGGTCAAACTGTTGTTGTGTGATCGGAGGCAACACAGCTTTTAGCGGGCGTTGACTCGGCGAAGCGACTGAGGGTGCAGTGGGCTGTAAACGCAAAGGACAAAAAAAACGACAACTATGCATAATTTGCTCATGTACTGGGGAAATTGTTAAAGAAGAATGGTGGTGAGGAAATACATGTACTTGCGAGATGAGTGAGTTTGTGATTGAAGCCATTCTCTGGAGTGGTGAAGCGTTTGATGTGTCATCAACACCAGACGGAGGTAGGATTGTGTTGAGAGGGGATGGGGCTCCAGAATTGGACTCTCCACCTTTTGGTCGCACCAAGGAGAAAGCGCTCCCAACATGGCGCATCATCTCACTCGGGTCGTCTTTTTCAATCTGAATACCAATGCCAACATAATATTATATGAGTGTGCTTTTGTTAACGAATTCCTGTTCCTAGCAATTTTAAGGACAATTTACCTTATCGTCGTTATCTTTGGTATCAAGCGGGGACAGTCTTTTGGGCATTGTCAGATCTTGAGCGCCGCTTAGTCCATTCGGAACAGAAGCACCAGGATGGAATAGTGGCGGTGGGAAATGAGATGGAGACGCAGCAGAAGTGGTTGCAGCAAGCTTCGCCAATTCTCTGTGGTACGCATCAAGGGCCATGCGAATGTCATCTCGTTCCAACAGAGAACCACCAAACAGATGAGGAAATAACAAGCTAAAAAGTTCAAAATAGTTTTGTAATTTTGCATTCAGAATGAACACGATGACCTTTATTTGGATTCTCCATTTTAACCAACCTCTGGAAATGTTCTCTCGGTATTCTTGGGTCTGTTGGATCCGCTCCACCCATTCCATGTGGAAGTCGTAGACCAACAAGTTTAGCTAGTTCCTCTTGATATATCCTAGCCACCTGTTCTTGAGGTATATCATCATTTTCATACTTACGAAGTCTCCTATCCCCACCCCGACCTGATGAGCCGGACGGTGATGAGGGTCCACACATACCGTTGTTATTGTTGTTATTATTAATATTATTATTGTTGCTGCAAAGATTGTTTCCAACGGATGGAGATTTGCTTCCAGTATCATCACACATCGAATCATGATTGCCCATGGAGTTACTGTTGAGGCCATGACCTCGATGAAGAGCTTGGTTAGCTTCTGAAAGTATATGTGCAATTCTTTCGTCAGCACCTGTCTCCTCGCACCGATATGATGGGGGTAAACTTCCTCCAGAGCCCTCTTTTCCTTCAACACCCGGAGAGAAAAAGAACACAAAATAAGCCATATAATTTCTCTGAATTTACACAAGTCTTCTAAAACACAAAAACATTTTGCACATAAAATCATAGTTTAGAAAGCAAAGCTCATTATATTCAAACATGCAATGATTCGTAATCCCAATGCTTAATATGCAATATGAAATGCATAACCTTTTGGGAAATGGATGCATCAAACTTCCGCATTATCAATAAAATTGTGAAAAATTCAAGTACAACAATTTCTATCCTCCCTAATCTAAATTCATATACGATTTTTTTGGATGTGTCAGAAAAAAACGAATTCCATCAAACTAATCTGAAATCTATACCGGATGCATAACGTATAAATGCTTTTCTAGTTATTGCTGCCTCGAAACCTAAAAAAACAGGCTGGTAATCATTATTCTTTTCATTATTTCCACATAAACTATATCCCATGCCTCTGCTCATTTATTGGCTCACTGTATTTTTTTGTATCCTAAATATTCGAAAAAAAATGATAATGGATTGACGTTGTTAACATTGAGTGAGTGAGTGACAAAAGAAGGAAATCATTCATAATAATCTATAGTTCGAATATATATATGTAAATTGGATGTGTCAGAAAAAACGAATTCCATCAAACTAATCTGAAATCTATACCGGATGCATAACGTATAAATGCTTTTCTAGTTATTGCTGCCTCGAAACCTAAAAAACAAGCTGGTAATCATTATTCTTTTCATTATTTCCACATAAACTATCCCATGCCTCTGCTCATTTATTGGCTCACAGTATTTTTTGTATCCTAAATATTCGAAAAAAATGATAATGGATTGACGTTGTTAACATTGAGTGAGTGAGTGACAAAAGAAGGAAATCATTCATAATAATCTATAGTTCGAATATATATATGTAAAAGCGTTTTATTTATTACCACACAACAATGCATACAATCGGAATTGGTATTACCAATTACGAGCGAGAGGTAGAAAGAGAGAATTTGAGGCATTGTGTAGGAGTGCATACATATAATAATATTATGTACATATCGCTTTTGCTGTTAATACTAGCAAAGTTTTGTTTTTTTAGAGTTATTGCACAGGATTTCCGTTCCTGAGCGAGAATTGACTTCGGCTACTGTTACTGCTGATCAAACTAGACCAGAACCAGACTGATTTTACTGATCAAGATATATCCAGTAGATAAATGTGATAGCTCAGCTCGCTCTCCATCAAATCAACTGAAGCTGCATTATCACTAGGCTGAGCAAGCTACCCTTTTTTTATTGTGAGGGAGTACATATGCTAAGTAAACTACGTGTAACAAACGAACTACACTCTCCTATCGACGTAGTTGCTACTGGAGTCAAGCTGTTTTGAAAGGCTCGCCACTAATAGTTTACTACCCGTTCGTTTTCCTATTGTTTTTTACATTTAATAAAAAAAACTTTGGCAGCTCCTGTTTCAAGGAGCGCTCATTACATACATATATATAACGTTTTTTTCAAGGTGGATAGCGCTTTCCTAAAAGTCAAAAGCAAAACTGGAGCTTGACTGCAAAAGTGGACCAAGTTTTCCTATAACATTTCCTTCGTTCATAACGCAGGTAATATGAAATGCAAGAAACACACCTGCATATAACAGCGGAGAAGGGGTTTGAAGGGAGATATTAAGCGAGAATCAAGTCATTTAATGCGTGAGATGGGTGATCCTGGGGCATATGTAATAATGGCTATTGTAAAAAAATGCTCATTATTTATAGCTTTCGGTGGCTCAAAAAAAATTCACATGATTGGAGGAGTAACAAAGTGATTTGCAGAGGAGTCAAGAGGAAATGAACTTTTTATATTGTTTTGGTTAGCTCTCTCCCTCTCATGCAATAATGGTGTTACCATCAAAAGCATAATACCCTTGCATGTCTAAATCACTATAACAGCCCTTTTTTGTCGGTTAATTTCTCTTCGCCATGCACTAAGCACATATCAACAGGTCTGCCAAACTTTTGAGCATTAAATAATGAACTTGTAGGTTTACGACAACTTTGAGCTAATACCCAAATCAATTAACAAATCTATTTCTTGATGAAATCCAGTTTTTTCGGGGAAGGAAATTGATAATCTAAATTTCACATTGTGAATATCAAATTTATCAACTTCACATTTCAAGAAATTTATTGAAATGTGAGACGTGAGACACCAAAAAAACAACCAACCACCACATTTTGACTGGTCACTGGACTAGACTCAATGACATTGAATGGTGAGAACTGGCTGGGTTCAGAGGCCAAAATTCTTCTCTGCGTGTTCAACAACATTTTTATATAAAACCACAATAACCAACTAATTGAAATCCCATAATGTGTTCAGCCATCAGAACTCCTACAACTTTTTTTTCGGTTAGGTAAAAAGCATTTGCATGCAAATGAGAATGGATTTATTTTCCCAGATTAGACACGATTGCCTACGCAGTACGCAGGATAACCATGAAATCGGCAAAAAATCCTAAGCAACTAATATAATATTGATGACGCTGCTGTACATTGTTATGATGAGTTGCATCCTAATAGTGATAAAATGAGCAGATGTTAAAAAAACTCATTCCGTATTAAAAAATATGAACGTCTTTTCCTCTCTCTCTGTGTCGGTGCACCTTTTCCATGTAAGAGGGTAACTTATGATAGTCATAATGTCAAATGCTCCTACTTTCATATATAAGTATTAAAATGGGACAATAATGACTCTATATAAGTCACTCTCCTCCATTTTAAATGGATTCTAAACTAGGTAAAATGTACGTGAGACATGCAGTCTATTGTAATATTTACGAAAAACTCCTTTCCTCTAAGCTACCCTCCCATATCCACAAAATATGATTTTTTTATGTGGACCAAGATATACTCTCACAAAACACAACCAGTTGCTTTGCTCCTACTTAACTTAGCATTTCAACTTGAATCCGTTTGCATTTTATCGTAAAGCACTTTATGCTATGACGATCTTTAAGTCATTTACCACTAGTTCAAACAGCAATAATGTACTGTGAGAGAGCTGCCCAAAACATTTCCAAGATGTTCTCCGTCATGATCATCATTATTATTATTATGGTTATTAACATTGCTATTATCGTTATTATTATTGCCGTTCCCTCGTTCCTTTGCCATCATATATCCTTTTCAAAAGGAAACTACGGGAAAAATCAAATGACATAACAGTAAATATTAGGAAGAGAAGCATTCTATTTTTCAAAAAAAATGTAGAGTTATGTTCTCAGAAAAGTTGAGATAAGTAAGTGTACAGAGTTCTATCTATGAATCTCAATAAGGTGTTGACTCTGCTATAGCATTGGCTCATATTTAGCGTTATTATTGGAAAGGGGGATTTTACAACAATGCCCAAATAAAAACGCCCTTCATATTTTCACTAAAAGATGTAAATTGGTGAGTCAAATTAGTACATTGTGAGTATGAGTTGTTTTTTTAAGTACAAATTTATTGCAATAGAAAGCTCATTTTTATTTTATCGTAGAGGAATCAAACTGCGCTTGAATAAACGTTGATTAATTTTTCGTTTGATGTCCAGTTATTTTCAAGGTAGTCTTTGATAAAGGACAAAAAAATTTAAATGGTATATATCCACACATTGGATTGGGCAACTACTGTGTATGTTTGAAAAAAAATATATAATGACTTTGTTACCTTACTTCTTAACACTTGATATTATGCAGTTAAGACGTGATTGCATACCTCCACTCCACTATATATCCTTAAGTATATAACGTAATATACGATTTATGTTACTAGATTGATGGTCAGGATTAATCAGTAGTAGGTTCGTATGGTAAGGTATATATGGTATGTGAGGAGAGAAGCAATAACAGTGTCTTTTCAGTAGATGCTTAACACGTTTTTCACTGCAAAGCCAGCAACTGTAGAAACTAGAGGGCCGCCGAGGTTTTTTCTTGGAGTCGTTACGTGAACCCATAACCATTCAGTTTATGTGCATATTCGATGTCCACCTTTTCTTAACTACCAAATTTACATTCAAAAAGGGTTTGTCAAGTTGTTGCAGCTCTTGCATTTTATGTATTTAATGCCAACAATCTGTCGTAACCGTAAGAATGAAGATGGTAATGTAAAACCTTTCCTTTCATAATGACTTGATATATACAGATGTACACATAATTTCAATCAAATAAAATAAAATATGAGCAGTAACTAAAGTAGTAGTGTATGTGTGCACGTAGGTAAGTCTCATTTTTCTCTCATCTCATCTCCATCCCCAAAAGAGATATTTTATATATATTTCCAACAAAACCATGAAGAAAAAATGAAAACTGAGTATGCGTAGTTTTGGATGTAAACATTATGACAAATGGACACGTAACAAAGAAAACAGTTTCCCATCAAAACCGTCCATTTCAATAAATAATGATTATCACAAATGTACAATCCCATATTTAATAAATATACCAGAGTCAGGCCTTATTTTATAGAGGAAAAGTTGATTGTATAATCCTCCCTAATGCTTTATGTTTGATTTCAAGAGTTTCCAAATTTCCTTCTCTGTTCCTTTTCTACCTTGACACATGGTGATTATGAGGTAATGGCAAAGATGGTGTGTTATTTACGGATCAATTGAGAGAGAAAGCCAATTTTCTTGGGAAATCTATGTGACCATTACCGATGAGGAGAGAATAGGGTGTTAGTTACCATTTCTGATCATAGATCAACATTATTACGAATCCGTGCCAACTTCAATGCCTTTTTGAGACCGTAAGAAACCATCTCGTGTAGGCTTCTTTTGATCATCATGAAATATCATGAATGACCTGTGGATGAGCAATATATATTTCCTCTCCGTATTATTGTGCTTGTAACGAATGTTTATTATTAATGGCACTTCCACTTTCCTTTCCATATACAAAAACAGCATACAACATATTACACCTATCCGGTACTGATTTCCCCTCGATTTCCAAAGTGAAATCGTACTTCTCCCTGATTATTGCATTATTTATGCTTGAAAAGCGAAAGAGAACAGAAAGACGCTCCATTTTCCTTTCACACATCGTGCTTCCATTTATACACAACTCAATATATCCTTATATATTCAATGGAGTCTATTGCTCTATCCCATTTGGTTCTTTCTTAGGATCCACCATACCACCACGTTTTCGGTCATTTCGTGGATGATCTGAGGAAACAAAGTGATCAGAGGCGAAGCACACGCTGGTAGAAATCTCTGAATAATGGAACTCAATCACCGTCATCATCATCATCAACAACAACATCATTTCTATCAGAGGAAAATCGAATACACAACAGCATATAATTTTATGAGGGTGGCTGTGGCTATATAGCAAAAGCATAGCCAATCCACCTAATATTAACTAACGTAATAAATACTCCTCCTTCCTTCTCTCACACAATATGTCCCCATTTTCTCCCTTTCTTCTCTCTTTCTCTTCTCCGTACATAACGGGCTCCACTTAATCTTACGATTTTAAGAGACACAAAGACAATAAGGAAACAGTGACTCATTATTTCTTAACCGAAAACAAATATGCCATCACCATTCCAGTGGCAATAAAATCAGTTCTGCTTCGTTTAAAGGCAAAGAACATGTCTTTATTATTGTTATTTCAACCAACATATTATAGCACATATCCTCATCATCATCATCAATATATAGCCATAGCATAAGAGAATCACCATGAGCCCACAAAGATTCAAAATAAAACGGCACAAAATTGTCGCTTAGAGAGCACAACACATCCCAACCAAGAAACAAAATACAAACGTCATACCTTATTTACCTCACCCTCATTCTCCTAAAAGTATATTAGATGGGAACTATAGACAGTGCAAAGAAAATGGCTCAAACTAAAAGGTAAACTAGAGGTTTACTAAATTATATACAAAGGGAGTAGTGTAGCAAACAGCAGTATAAACTATACACCCCACCATTTGCATAGAATCATAGACAACAGTAGCTTGCCTACTTAATTCTCATAAGGGTTCTTGGGTAATTTTGCGACTTTTCACGGACTTGTAATGTTACTACTCACACCATACACCAGAATAATTTTGTAGTGTGTACTTGTAATGCATCATCAATCGTCCGGTACCTGATTATTATGTTTGTTTCTGACACATGGGATCTTTCCTATGTTTTCTCTACCTATTTCATTATTGCTTACATACGCCATTTAAGCATATAGTATGTCGCCCATAAAACCACGGCCCATTTCATT
This sequence comes from Orchesella villosa, assembly GCA_036850725.1. Classification (NCBI taxonomy): domain Eukaryota; kingdom Metazoa; phylum Arthropoda; class Collembola; order Entomobryomorpha; family Orchesellidae; genus Orchesella; species Orchesella villosa. Next base: position 14,720 of record JAANSM010002100.1, read on the forward strand.
GATTTTAAAAGCAAAGAATGAATGTGTGTGTGTGGTGATCACAATGAAGAGGGTGATGATGATGATGATTATTATTTGACTAACATAAAAATTCCCTTCTTCACGACGATGGGACTCAATATAAATGACATGGGTTTGAGCATACATGAAATCTTTCGAATTCCTTTCTTTTTTCAGGATTGTACACTGCTTCATATACAAGTCATTTCGTAATAAAACGCCTCAAGATCATTATTGCTATTATTATAATTATTGCCATCTTGAAATTATGTGATGAGGATGACGGTGCGATGCTCGTTTCATTTATTATTGCCCCATCTGGATAGATTTAGAACGGTAGCAGAGCAGTTGGAGAGTGTGTAGAGTTGGATGATATATATGCACTCACTCACTCACGAGAATGATGAAAAAAACATTTAGAGGAAAGAGTTTATTTTGAAATTTTGAGATTGGAATGTGTCGGTCGGGGAAGAACACATGTAATTAATGAAAGAGCAAGTTGAAGAAGGAGATGAAGAAGGAAAAAAATATGTTGGTGAGATTGGTGCCAATCGTGGATTATTAAAACATACCATCACTTCACAAGAACTGTGACGACGAACAAGGCACCAAACAATCATCATCAGCAAGACACGACCATACATTTTTTTATTAGTTACGCACAAAACAAAAAAATATATGTATCGAGAATGAAGAGAGATTGAGAAAAAGTATCAGGATTCGATGATGACGACGGAATGTCGCTTGCGTCTTTAAAGAGAGACAGAAAGAGAGAGAAGTGTAATGTACAAAACAAAAGCGACACGACGGTTGTTCTACAAAGGCGCAGTTAATGCTTGTGAAATGTGAATCAGTGAGCAAAGTGTGGCCAGTGGCCAAACGCCAAAGAGGAGAAGAGAAAATGAAAATGTGTCTACAGAAGACAATCACATTTTTTTCAATTCTATATCCACAACTTGTTAGATATGCCAGTGGATACATATAGATAATCTAGTAATTAACATATGTGATGCTTAGCCGACAGCAAATCTGACTAATCAATTTTCATCCTCATTTGAGCATTAGCAAATGTTCACGCGTACATTTTTGAGCAATTAAATACGCATGACGTACGCATATGACTTGTAAATCTGCCATCCATTGTATGATACAAGAATTAGTTATAAGGTGGACATGATTTCCCAATACCAATCAAACCTACACATTATTTTTTCTCTCTCAATGGAAACCGGATATCGACAGGAGAGAAGGAACAATCAAACCTATTTTTATAATCCTCGAAGCAGAGCCAAACTCAAAAGAACTTGTGGCGATGGGATAACTTC
>JAANSM010002101.1:0-16044 GCA_036850725.1 Orchesella villosa
AATACGAAATTCGACCTCGCCTGTAAAAGGTGCATGTGTCATTTTCCTAAAATCTTGCTTCGTGAATTCATGCCTTCCAGCGCAGTGGGTGGGATCAGCAAAGTTACAAAACCCGAATATTCTGATCCCTTCACATAGCTTCTTGTGTTCTTGTGCTTCCAATCCCATCTAAAAACCATTGATTCCGTTGTAAGACTTAAGTAAAACAGTAAACTCCTAGAAAACGGACTAGGATGGATATCAAGCTTACCGAATCAGCCAAAGCCTTTAAATTAGGTGGAAAGGTTACATCCAGGGTTTCAGCGAACTTATAGAGCGCATAGAAATTATGCTCCTCACCAGTCAGCAAGAAATGAAACGTGAGGTTCTAGAGATAAATTTTAACAATCTCAAAGATGCCAGAACAAGGAGGAAATAATTGAGCGAATGCTAAAGTACTTGATACATATACTTACAACATCCGGATCACCTGCGTTGTCATCATCATCAATGTATCGAATGTTTTTCCAAAAATAGCCAAACCTTAGGGCTGCAGTAGGTTTTTTAGATGCTGAAGCTTCAGGAATATCGAAAGAGATAAGGCAAGTCGCATCAGTTACGCCACATGTACCCATAAAATCATCGGGAATGATGAGAGGACCCCCTTCAAAATTATCGCGAATGATACGAGGACCCCCTTTAGCAACAGAATACAGAATCATAAAATTCATAATTAAGGTCGCAGTCGCAGCTTTGGGTATATATCAAGCGTTAACAATAAATAATTACCATTATCGAAGTTAGGTTCTGAAAAGTTCATAAGGATCAAACGAGTCTGAATATTTGCTAAGTCGTTTAGTGCCTTATGAACCGCTGTAGCCACTGGTACCGTGCTGCAGGCTATTACGATGTCACGATTACCACAGTCACACGATGTTTTCAGTAAATCTTTAAAATCAATACATTCCAATCCATATTACACCCTTGACCTTAATACATCTTTGATTGCAAATGTTTCTGAAACATGGAAAGCGATAGCAAAGAAGAATTACGGATAAGTTTTGAGATTTTCTCATCTTGTTGAACATGATGAACAATCCACTGTATTCTGGAATAGCGTATTGCCTGATTTATGGCATGGATGAACAATACAGGAGCTCTGGTTGGTCCCAAGGCTTTGTACAAGGATTCAACATCATCAGTCCATTTACTTCCTGAAAATATTAACTTAAAAGGGAGCAAAGTGCCACCCCGTATGTTGCCCGATGCTATTTCAATGAAATTTTTCAAATCAGCAAAATACTGACTGAGATACAGTTCTAGCTCTTCAAATATAACAAATCTCAGTCTGCAAAAAATAAGTAGAAGATTTTAGTACTTGAATGACAACGATGACAAAGCCAACCTGATCAACTTCATGTTGGATATCATATCAATAAACTTACTTGTCAAAAAGTTTGTTGCCTTCATAAGTTTGTAGAATTTCACTTAAATTCTTCATAGTCAATATCAGAATACTGACTCCATTTGGAAGTCTCCATGCCTGCTTAGGATCATCCTTGTGCATAAACTTTACTCTGAGAGGAAGATGGTGGCTGAACTGTAGTAGGGACTGAATAAATCGTTCGAAATTCTTTCCAGTGGCAAAAGAGTCGCATACTATGATTGTTTCGGGGGAACAGCCATCAAACTAAAGTTTTAATACGTATTACACCATCACTAAAAAAGCTTTTCATTTTAACTGATATAAATACTCATGTCCACTATATATTGTTGCTTACATTCTCCATATTTTCATATACATCGTAAGTGAGCCTAAGCACCGTTAGAGAGTAGGATAATAATCGGGCTTGCTTCCCGATGGGCTTTCCTCCGTCAGCAGCAATAACTATCAAATCAGAGCCCTGGAGGAAATTCGGAGCAACAGCTTTCTGCAATCTTGACAGTTCGGATGCACCAATATTTTCTAGTGCCTTCAACACAAAAATTTTGCTCTCACTTATCTTAAATTAAATTTTAATGACGAGTTGTTTAAAATTACTACCTTTATAATTTCTTTTGGAAGTTGAAACTCTTCAATTCTTCCGTAAGGCCGTTTAGCAAAGCTTCCACGAACAAGAAGATAACCAGGTATGCCCATTTGAATATCATTTTTGATATTTTTATCTTCCATCATGTCATCCAAGTCGTTTGATTCAACGTGAAAGTAAGATGATTGATCCGAATAACTTGAGCTGGAAAGGACTTTTGAGTCCCTATCCCCCTGTTCGGAACTCTGAGTTCCTGCTTTTCCAGCACGTTTCTTTGTTGCCTCCTTCATAAAACTTGCTTTAGATGTACTGGGTTTAGGTTGCTGATTACCCGAATCCGAACTCGTATCATCTAGAAACCTCCGAGACGACTTTGCTGTAGCACAATCAAATCTCAACTGTGCTATACGATGGGATTCATTCTTAATTCCAAGTTTCTCACGGAGTAACAAATCTATCAGAGATTCCAAAGCATCACTAGTTTTACGGACAATGTCTCCATAAACTGTTTCGTCATCGTTAGTCTTGAACACAGTTACAGTTAGGTGTTGAATACAAGTCTGCTTGAAGCCATTCTTCCACCAATGTGTTCGTTCTTTGAGGCCACTTAGATATTTGACTGCATAATTACAAAAATTAAAAGTACGTGCATAATTTCGGGTTTCATACCATACATCATGCATAGATATAGCTGTTTCCACTAACGTTATAAATTCCGCAGGTTGTCCCAGAGCTCGCTTGTTGAGATCCAAAAAACTTGTGGCAGGGAATACTCCATGAAGCTGCACAATAACTGTGCGTGGTAAAGCCTGTTGTTTGCAGTTTAGTGGCAGTGCAGCTGTATGTCGGCATGCAACTTCACTGCATACAATAATTATAGAACATTACAAGCAAACCGAGTATTAATTAATATTTATACCTGACCAACTATCTTCCTACGACCTCATAAACAACAAATACGGTATACGGCATTATAAAAAAGAGGTTCAAAATCAGAATTAGCTTACACAATCAATCCGTGATCACATAAGTATACTTCATACTTCGGCTCGTCATCAATCCCTGTTCGGTAGGCATCTTTCACGATCCCACGCTTAAACCCTTCAACCCTTACCAATACGTACTGGAAACATTCATTATAAAAATGGCCAAAATTAATTCAACCTCTAGATGTATCGAAATATACTCATCTGCTCGCTTATAAACAAATAAAATATTCAAAAATATTTTTGACCTACATCACCAATTTCAAAACCAATATCCGTACTCCTATCTCTGGTATTCCATGCTAACGTCAATTCCTCTTGTTCCAGTTTCTGATACAAAGCAGCATCCCTTCCGTACCGGTTTTCAAGCCCGAGGATGATTCGGCCAGCGTTGATAACGCGTACCAACTTATAGGTATCCTGTTCCATTTTTTCCATCCCGTATTACGTCCACTCCTTTTCGGTTTTGCTTCCGGTTCCTAGAAGATTCAAAGATTCATTCAAATGATTCAGAGTCCTGCCACCTGCTCACAGAGATGAAACAAACCAATCAAATCAATCAAACCTTCAACTGTCAACCTTGGACAAAAAATCTTTTTAATTTATGATCTCGATGATTTATCCCTAGTCTTGCTGACTCCAGCATCCAATGTCCAACGTCAAACGTAGAATGTGATGTGACGCAACTGTCAACTGCCACTGTTGACTGCAACACATATGATATAAAGTATATTTAACTAATTTAATAATCAATTATCGACGTATTTAATAAATGATATATTAAATACACTATCTCAAAAATATCCCTAGTAATACGTTGAATGTACACATTACTTTGTACTTACCCTCAACCCCTCACCCGATTTAAATCAACCTTTATATCGATAACTAGCTAATAAGTAACGTTTTCTGAGCACCAAACTTCCACAACCAACAACTGAAAGATGTACGATTAACAATCCACATCAACGATTGACAATGATGGTAACAGGCATACGGTACAAGCCTTCAACTTACAAGTGACAAGCTACAACTAATTTGATTTTCTTCAACTGCAAAGCGATCATTGAAATTTTATACACTGTACACGAAACGAGTAAAAATGCACATGTAAATTCACTTGCTTCTACTCGGCTCGAAGTTATCTCTATCCAATGCTGCTGCCTTTCTTCTTCTTTCGGTGGAAGATGGGCTTGTATAATGTGATGGTGTGGAAGTGGATGATGATGATGTGTGGTTATGGATATGGATACGGTTGTGGTTAGAGAAACTAATGTTGTAGAAGGCAATATACATACAACACAACATAAGTATATTTCAGTATACAGAGCGTACAAACGAGAGGTTTTTATTAAGGTTGGGGTATTTTTTGTGGAACCTGAAAACTCTTCAGATGAGTATTTAGCAATGACGCACGAATTGTTTTCAATTGTTTTGTTAACAATAATTCTTTTGTTCTTATTATTGTTTTTGGAACAATTGTTCCTTGTTCCGCCACCAGGAACAAAACAAAACTAACAATTTCGAAAAATTTATGGTACAAGAACAATTGGAACAAACAACTATAACCTATTACTGGTACAACGAGAACATGTTGTTCTAATTGTTCCATTTAGTATGGTATTTTATTATATATTTGGTAGAAAATGTGACTTCAACCAATATTTTTGTTGTAAGAACTCATAGCACTTCTATTGGATGCAAACTATTCTGAAATGTGGCTACAATGTATTTTTTGCTACAATTCAGATTTTCTGCCTGCTTGTAGTGAACTTATACTTTATGCATGAATTCTACTTAGGTATCATCAAACAACGTGAAAAATATGCGTGTTCAAAAGTCAAAAGTGAATGAAAATTGAAGAAACTTGAAGCTATGGTGTTGACTGAACTTCTTGTAGAAACAGAAGTGAATATTGCAACTTACCATCTTACCATTTGTTGGAGTGTCATATATATACTGAGGAAGGAAGAGTGAAGTCTGGAACTGTTGTGTAAAGATGAATGAATAAAATGTTAGGTACATCGATTGTACTTGCTCATGCATTTAAATGTGTTAGTAAATGATATGTTTAAAACTGTCTAAGTTTAGAGCAATTATGCACAAAATGGATTTTTCCAACACAATTTTATTTCACCGAAAAAAGCAAGTTTGAGTTAAGACATGAAAGCTAGAAAATCATGGATGTTTTATTTCTTCAGATAAAAAAATTGTTCCTCAAATAATGCATACTTTGTCTCTCCAACTCACCGTACAAAACTTCTCAATCGTCGTTAACTCCATCACCCTGCTCGCCGCCCTCGTTTTTAACAATTGCAATTGGATTAACATCACCCTCAACCATTAGATTGTTGCCCCCTGCTTCTCTCGGTGCCCATTCAGCAGTGCATCTCTTAACACAATCTTCAAAGGCTGATAACTTCTCTTTTCTCACGTCCTTTTTATACTTGTTGAATTCCTCACTCAACTTAAGAAATTTCTTCCTATAATTTTCCTTTGCTGCTTTTTCAGTAGAGATATCTTGCTCACAAAGCTCCAACAGATTTTGTTTTTCCTTAGAACGTCGATCTATGTCATCCATTTGGTCAGCCATCTTTTGATTTTTGATTTTCCAGTGACGAGCCTCGTCTTTACGAGCCGCTTTCTCCATATTCAAATTATCCGTGAGACTCTCAATTTGAGTTTTCATGGCAGCCATTTCCTGCTGGTGAACTTGGTCCGCTTCTTCAGAATCAGTTTCTTCCATTGGCAATGTCATGATCTCAACGTTTGGAGTTAATACAGTAGGTTGGTTTTGATTTTGATTACGAGATTTCTCGCCATCCAAACCATTTATCTCCATTATCCACTTCTCCCAGTCTTCTGGACTTGAGCGTCCAGAAGTTGCTGAGTCTGCAGTTTTCGAATTATGAGCGGCCCTTGATAAATCCATTTCTTCACACACACCTCTGCGGTGCAACCAGTCAATTATATCCAGATAACTGCAAAAATGGAAAGATATTGATCATTAATTAAGGTATAAAGCTTAATAGTTTTTATTCTAAAATTTGAATAAAAACTCAAACTTTTTGAAAATTAAAAAATACCAGAATTGCAAACTTTATAAACAAACGATGATGAAGCTACTTGTAGTAATGAAAAGAATTCTTTATGGCTCGTTTCTAATAACTTCTGGCATGCAGTTCATTTGACGAAAGTGCGAATCAATCACGAGGTAATTTAATTGCTGCTCAGCAAATAAAATGCTGCCTTTGCCTTTTGATCTATTGTTTTTTTGTAAATTGATCGCCCATTTACAACAAGCCGGTATTACCTTTAAAACAGTGTGGAATTTATAGAATACATAAAATATAATTAGGAGGATATGTTATACTTGCAAGAAAGCTTGATTGTATGGATTCCACATTATGTATACGTTATAGTAGTGCTACATAAATAGCTGTATCACATATAGCCAAACTCTTTGGTTTGTCCACTGGTAACTGCCTTATATGAACAGATATATCAAGATGTATTAATTGGAGCCCACCTGCTTGTAAAATAGGCTGGTGTCTGTGCAAAAGTGTAGTATCAAGAAGATTTTGCATTTACAATGCTATTAGGACGGGTAGAAGGAAGTGAGGAAGGTGTTAAGATTGTTATGCAGTAAAAATTGACGACATTTCCTGACTCATCTATCTATATGACTATTACAATTTCATAAAATTTTGAAAAATCGATACAACGTGTAGCTTTTATCATACATGATTTAAATAATGTGATAAAATCAAAAGCGTATGCACATCCCAAAAATTTGTCAATGTGAATGCTGCAAATGCATGTGCCTGGAACATACAAATTGAGTGCCATATCACTAGTATATGACGTGGTATGGTATGGATGCAAGAAAAATGAAGCTGTCTAATTGTAAATACTGGACAGCTCTCGCGTTTTTTAATGAAAAGTCTAGTTCGCATTGCATCAAAATGAAACCCCTGTTGTCAAAGGTCCCTGACGATCTAATACTATCATATGACTGCATTACAGTAAAGAATGGATATCAGAGTAATGATTTAAAGTTTCTCTATGCTGCGTTCGGGAATCCACGCATTTGCTAATAGCTTTCACAATTTCTTGCATGGGAATAGTCAGCATGACCTAACAGGTCATGCTTTTCATATATTACTTTGTAATTGACATATATTGTTTTGCGTTAAAGACTTCTTTGATCATAATCATGTATGACTTTGTCCACAGGTTCAAGCTCTCATTCACGCTAGTTGACAAAGAAAACATCATGAAAAGCGTTCTTTGTTCTTTCTTTCTTTGTAAGATCTGCTACCATGATGTAGATGTAGGTTAAATCCAGGATGGAGGAATGGGAATTTCTTTAGGGTTTTTTCCAGCAGTATAATATGTAAAAATTTCTGCCACATCATATAAAGCGAAATAACACACCAGCGATGATAGGTACTCCAATTGCACGTCTAAACAATGACGAATTTGAGCTTATAGCAATAATGTCCTCTTTTTTAATTGGAATGTTTACGACCTCATCTCAGTGACTGCTTACATGCTCAACGCTAACGATAAGTAGCAATATTCAAGAATAGCATTGAATGTTGGTTGCATAAGCCATTACCCTTTCCTCTCTCAGCATTTTATTTTTTGCTGTGTAAATAAATGCCTATTGTACTTATACTCTATGTAACTCGCTAGACATTTCATTTTTCTATTGCGCAAACAAAAGTCTGAAACGCAATAGCAACTTAAAAAGTTCAAAGTACATGAGTAATCCCTTCTGAAGATGGCTGGAACCAAAAATATTACATATAATCTGGCTTCTTCATTTCTAAGTAGCTCAACTTTTCATCATTGTACATTTTTAAAAATATCGATATCACTGCCAGTACATTTTATACTTATTAAGTGTTTGGAGGTACTCGGTTCAACTCCGTGATAATTAACTTTAAGGGACAAAAGAAAATCGCCAAATAGTAATTACAAGCATAAACACACCAACAAATCGCCATAAAATGAGGGTTATATCAGTCAAGACTTATTAATGCTGCATAAAATTCACAAAATAATCTTGCCACATGAACATTGCTGAACTCACATCAGCTAAGTTGGTAGATAATTTTTTATACTGGTTTTTACTTTTATTGAATCGGCTGCACTGAAGGAAAGAATACTTTTAAATTGATAATATAACTGATAGTTTTTTTAATACGGCTGAGTCTGCATTAATGCGATATTACATCATGTACACTTACTTCCATTGAATATATTGCTAATATTGCTAACTCTATATTTCCAATAATTTGAATAGTATCCATACATTTGGGAAGATGGCTACAGAATAAATGATAAATGGATAGATTCTTCTCCAGCTCGTAATGTATGTATCCCACTTATAACTAAAATGGTCATCCAGTTCTCCTCACCAGATTCTTAAGTAAATGGAAAAGAAAAAATGTAAAAAAAACTTATAAATCCAGAAGTTTTAGTATTCTGGTGGATTTAATAAATTAGTACACAATAACTAGAAAGGTCATTAAGAACTAATAAGGCATTTAACATATATGGTTTGTTTCTATAACTCACAATTCGTAATTTATCAGCCGACATTAACGCTCGCCAACCGGCTCATTGTCATGATCGACAATCTCATCCTCTTCCGGCTCACCACCCAGATTGTCAGCATACCCGCAAACACAGTTACCACCCCGATCACCCACCGGATTGGCACCATACCAGCAAAACTGGTAACCACGCGGCCCGTCCCACTGAATGTGACCCTGTTCGCCGATCTGGTGACCAACCAGCAGGCCCCTCTGATTACCACGCTGCATGCAAATTGGGTAATCACCGAGCCCACCCCATTGTAACTGGTTACCCCATGGTTCGCCCCCTTGATTGTCACCCTGCTCTCCGATCTGGTAACCACCCAGCTCATCCTCCTCATTGTTAGCCTCTTCGCCAATCTGGTAAGCACCCAGCTCATCTCCCTCATTGTTAGCCTCTTCGCCGATCTGGTAAGCACCCAGCTCATCCTCCTCATTGTCACCCTGCTCGCCGATCTGGTAAGCACCCAGTCCATCCCGCTCATCATCAGAATGCTCACAAATCTGGTAACCATCCGATTTTTCCTCCTGATTGCCAGCCAGCAGCTCATTCTCCTGATAGCCGCCCAGCTCATTCTCCTGATAGCCACCCTCCTCATTCCCCTGATAGCCACCCTCCTCATTCCCCTGATAGCCACCCTCCTCATTCCCCTGATTGCCACACAGCTCATTCCCCTGCTCCCCGATCTGGTCACAACCTGGCGCACCATCATCCTGATTGCCAGCATTAGTGTCATCGTGATCCATCAGCTCGTCCTCCGATGTGTCCGAATCGGCTAAAGCAGCTCTGAAGTTGTCGTAACATTGATTTAATGCTATCCCAATGCCACTTTCAACCTTCTTTTTGTACATTTTGGATCGTTGGCTCAATCTGAGGAATTTCTTTTCGTAATTTTCTTTGTATGCTTTTTCTTGTGTACGTGAATCCTCACTAAGCTTCAAATTACGATCCATCTCGTCATAAAGTCGTTGTCGATGATTGATTTGTTCAACCGTGAATTTTTCTTTAATTTCCATCTGACGGAAATCCTCTTTACGATCCGTTTCCTCTTCCTCCAATTGTTGAGTAAGNTTCCTCTTCCTCCAATTGTTGAGTAAGGGTGTCAATTTGACTTTGCAAATCAGCCTTCTCCTGCTGGCGAATGGAAGTCTTTGACATTGTCATTGATTGAATAAAATCTTACTTACAAATGATAAAACTTTTTTGGATAAAAAAAATAAAGGTCTGCACTTCCAACTTTATAAACGAAAGACGATGAAGCTACTGGCGATAATAAAAAGGCATCTGTATTATGGGCATATGGTTCCTTCCCGTACTAGTTCCGACATGCAGTCATTCATTTTGACAAAGGTGCGAATCAATCACGAGTTAATTTAATCTTTTTTCGGCCAATAAAATACTAATACGTCGCTTAGACGTCTGTACACAGGAAGTCTTTGACATTGTCATTGATTGAATAAAATCGTACTTACAAATGATAAAACGTTTTTGGATAAAAAAAATAAAGGACTGCACTTCCAACTTTATAATCCAAAGAGGATGAAGCTACTGGCGATAATAAAAAGACTTCTGTATTATGGGCATATGGTTCCTTCCCGTACTAGTTCCGACATGCAGACATTCATTTTGACAAAGGTGCGAATCAATCACGAGTTAATTTAATCTTTTTTCGGCCAATAAAATACTAATACGTCGCTTAGACGTCTGTACACCTATTATTTCTTCAATATGGATTGTTTTTATACAAAATACATGAGTATTGCCTTCAAAATCAACATAATACATTAAAGGAAATTAGAAGATATGTTATACTGCAAAGAAAATTTGCTGGTATAAACTTAATAATAAGTGCATCATGTTGTTTTAGAGAGATACCAATTTATCTACAATAAATTGGGATAGTGCACTGATACATACAACATATTAAAACATGCATTCATATATTTATATCCATCAGAACTTGCATATGCCCGTAAAATACATGTACTGTTTTCCAACCCGAAGATATTGCATTGCTTTTATTAGGAACAGGAGGATGGAGAGGAGAAGAAGGAAGGAGGAAGGTAGAAGAATGTTATGCAGTATTAACTGTACTCATTTCATGAGGTGTATGGCCATATGACAAAATGACCTAATATAACCATTGTAAAAAAACAGATCGGAGTTCATTGTCATGAAAGGTCTAAAGTAGTACTGCATTATACTCATGACGTGACTTAGATACACTTCTAACACTTGCATATCATGAATGAGAACAGCACACAGCAGCTCACATATAATGTCTCACACCTAATCAGCCTTACTACCCATGAAAATAATATAACGTCATCCATAAGAGTATGCAAAAAGCAAAAAAAAGCATATAGTCAACAAAATTTCATGACAATTGGCTGCTAAAATCTGTCCGAAAACTGATAACTTTCATTCTTTACATCTATATTACTTACTCCATACAAATACTAAACTGTATTTAGTAAACATTCTTCTGAATGAGGGAGGATTCAGAAGATACCTTTGATTATACACAATGCATATGAAATCCAACCAAGGACATCCAACCAATATGTATAATACACAAAATTATGTAATACCTAAGAAAATGAAGTATGCTGTACTTGTGGAAACAGCTCGAAGAATTATTAGAGATTAAATGCAGAACCCAAAATCATTAAATGCTCAAATTTTGAGATGGGGAGTGGGATTGAATATATTATTTCATAAACATGTTATTGGACTGTTATAGCATACATGCACATTTACAGCAAATCATTTTTTAAATTAATAATTTTTATTTTAGTCTCATATTCGCATATTATTAACTGTATTTTCCATTGCAAAAACGAAAATAACGGAATGGTATAGAATAAGGAGTATTTAGAACTAGTTTTTCTTGTACTTTGCTTACGTAGTGATTCTTAGAAAGCGTCTTTGTTATTGGTTATTGTCTTGAACTTCAATGGGACCGCTAAAGATGGTATTAGATAAGGCGTATTTAGAACTAGTTTTTCTTGTACTTTGCTTACGTAGTGATTCTTAGAAAGCGTCTTTGTTATTGGTTATTGTCTTGAACTTCAATGGGACCGCTAAAGAAATGAATGTGGAGTGTAGAGTGTAGAGTGTAGAGAGCTCGTAAATAATAAGAAAAACACTTTCGTAGAATCAAACGAGCCCAAGAAAAATTACGATGTAGGACATGGCATGCACGTAATCGAGCATTTTAGCTATTTAGCAATTCATCCCGTTCTGTGGATAAATGGCTTTTTCAAGGTCATTAAAATGAAAAATAAATGTCACTATTAAATTAACACCCCATTATACTCGGTATCAAAGGATCGCTTGCCAAATTGACTTGTTTGAGTTCAATATTTTTTCAGTTCTCGTTTTTCATAGTTTATTGGCAAGTAAATAAGTGACTGATACATGTTAGCCTCAAAATAAAGTTCTATCTATTTATATTAGTCAAGCATTTTTGAGGTGGCAGAATTGTCTTCGTGGTTGAGAAGTTTTGGTTGCATACAGAAATCGCAGGTTTAAAATTTAAAATGGTTAATATGTGGTACTCATGGAAATCAGTAGTGCTTCCTATACTCTTAACCTTCCTGCCATACTTTTTATGGATTATGAACACTTCTACAGAATTTGGACATAGTATAAAAACAAACTATTTCTCAAACGAAAGTGAAACCGTGGATTTTGATTATATTGTGGGTATGTGTTGCATAAACGCTTTATCGAAGAAGTGTTAAACTAACGATAAGTATAGGCAGCATGTTCACATTTCTCGTATTATGAAGTAATTTTATAATGCATCTTTACTTTTCCATTTATAGTCGGAGCGGGCTCTGCAGGATGCGTATTGGCACACAGAATCTCCCAAAACAATCGAGTACTACTTATAGAAGCAGGTGGTGATCCACTAGCCATTCAGAATATTCCAGGTGGTGCATTGTTTATGGTGAACATTCCAGAGTGGGACTGGTCGTATAAAACAGTGAGGCAATCCACGGCTGCCTTTGGAATGCAAGAGCAGGTAGGTAAATAATGATCAGAATGAAAGAACTCATCAGAATGCAAAATTTGAAAGGTACTCTCCTTACTTTACTTCTCATTAGAAACTCAAATGGCCACGGGGTAAGTCAGTGGGGGGAAGCAGTAATCTCAACTACATGTTTTATTTGAGAGGAAATCCATTGGATTATGACAACTGGGCACGAATCACAAATGATGACAAGTGGACATTTGAAAATGTTTTGAAATACTTCAAAAAGTCAATTTCGTATAAGGGAAAGTTTGCTGCTAATGGTAAAGAAGAGTGAACTCTCCTTTTTATTAATTTAATATATACTCTACATTTTACTCGAGGATTTATATTTATATCATTAATCATACACACATAATATCCACATTAGTAAAACATTATGGGGAATCCGCTTATGGAAACATGGATGTGGAATCAAGGCCCTATTCGCCACTGAAAACTGAATTCATTGAAGCTGGCAAGGAACTGGGGTATCATGAAATTGATGCAAATGCAAACCAAAGAACTGGTATGAACATATACTTAAGCCACTTAATGACGCCTTTGTTTTTATCCCATTACTTAGTTTTAATGTGTGGCACTGGCATTATATCAACCTATAATTGAGTATATTTATTATCTTTCGGTTTATAGGTTTTGGTGACATTGAAGCTAACATTAGGAATGGGGCTAGGTGGGGAACCTACTCAGCCTACATAAAACCCATTTTAGACAGGGGTAACTTGATAATCTCTAAGTATTCTCAGGCAACAAAAGTAAATATTTTCAAATTCAATGCTTTTATCGAAGTATAAATAAAATTTACAAGAAAACACTAATACCTTAACATTTTAAAAATATATACAGATACAAATAGATAATAATGGAAATGCGGTAGGGGTTTACTATGTTCAACATGGAATTAGAAAGTTTGCACGTGCCACAAAAGAAATTATTATCAGCGCTGGGTCTGTAGATTCTCCTAAATTGCTTCTTTTATCTGGAATTGGTCCACGGAAACACTTGGAATACCCTTGGAGTAAAATACATGGTTTTTAAAATGCTCCAAAAATAAACTAAGCTCAAACTAATTTTTTTTGTTATTGCTACCAGATTAAGGTGAAAGTTGAATCAGAACAAGTGGGGAAAAATTTGCAAGATCACACCGCAGTTTTCCTAATGCCAAACACGATTAACCAACAAAAGTCTCTAATGCCTTTTAGAGATTTTACCATGAGCCAACTCTGGAACTACATGATTTATGGAACTGGTAAACATTTGCTACCTACACTCAAAAAGTTCTTTTTATATCATGCTCAACTACCATGGATGACGTAGTAATCACCTAAATTATTCTTAACTTTATCTCAAGGCGTGTTTACAAATCCCAGCGCAGCCGGTGCTCAAGCCTTCGTTTCGTCTTCGATTGTAAATAAGACAGGAGTTGATTGGCCCGACCTTCAGCTCTACATGTTTGGCTCAGGTCATCACGAAACTGTTGTTGAAGATTTTGCGAGAATTCAGGGCTTCAATGCTACAATTCTAAGACAAATTCTTTCACCCGTTATTGGACGAGATGGGTTTTATATTGTGGTGACCCTTGTTCGACCCCATGGACGGGGTGAAATCTTACTTTCAGATAAAGACCCACTTTCACCACCCATTATTAACCATCAATATTTGGAAAAACGAGAAAGATATCAAGATCCTTATTGAGGGTATGTGATTCGCATCATTTAAATTTGATTTGTCATTATAAGTAAATTTTGCATTGTGTGATAAAAAAAAGACAGAGTATAATGGGCGTCGTAACATTACTTCGTTATCCAACTAAAGGAATGAAATTAGCAGCTAAATTGGTGGATACTAAACCCTTTCAAAAGATTGGTGCTCACCACCATAAGGTCTCATTTAGAGAATGTGACCACCACAAATGGAAATCTGATGGTTATTGGGAATGCTTCATTCGGCATTTCGCCTTCAGCTTATATCACCCGACGTCAACTTGTTCGATGGGAAAAGTAGTGGATTCTCAAACTAAGGTACAGTTTCCTTTTCAAATAGTGAAAGTTCAATTTTAATCATTTTTGGATTCATGCGCACTGAATAGCCATTACCTTTTATTATGCAGAGTCATTGGGGTTCGTGGACTTCGAGTTGCTGATGCATCAATCATGCCTGTCATAGTAAATGCGAATACAAACGCTCCCACAATTATGATAGCGGAGAAAGCCGCTGATTTTATTCGCGAATATTGGGCTTATCAATATGAAGTCTGCACTAAGGAAACTGTATTATTTCATGATCATAACAAAAAGTGTTTTTATACAAGACTAAGCTAATGGTCTCAATACAATCCTAATGCACCATGAGATCGCTCATTATATCTATTTGTAAATGAAAATATATAGCACGTAAATTGGTTGACACCGCACTTAACAAGTAATTAATGATATAGAGTAAATTTAAGCGTTTTGAACTGATTTTTGCACCCTGTCATTTAGAAACCAAAAAATTCATTAAGTTCCAGTCATCCACAGGATTTCATTGTCTAATATGGCCACCCAGGTAAATGAGAGTCTGATTAAGCATAGCATAGTTCCTTTCAAGCTGCAAGTATCTCATCTCCAACTGCTTATATCCCTCAATTTTTGCCTTCAGTAGTTTGATTTCCTCCGAATTGTTACGTAAAAGATTGATCCGTTCTGCGTCGATTCGCTTTTTCTTTTCACGGGATCTCCGAGACATTTGCGCTGCTGTTTTACCATGGTCCTCAAAATATTTTGCATCTTTAAATTTCTCTGGATTTGCCTGGAATTACAAATTTCAAAAATGTTTTCATATCACTTGTACTGTTGAAATGAATTGACATTTGTGGTTGAATAAAATAAAAAAATTAAGTACTCACTTTTCGTGTTTGACCTGAAATCTTGTACCGCTTAGGCATTCTGAGAATGTCTTGCGTGGTTACCGGGATTGGACTTCTCAAATGGGCTATATTCTGTGAAGCAGGAGACTTCAAAGTGGATAACGGTGATTGACCACTTGCCCCAGCGGCAGGTACTACCCGCAATGCATCTTGTGCCGTACTTGTACTCTCGTCTTGAGTTTGGTCCATCTCAATCGCTGGTTGTTCCCTGGATTCACTCAGAGCAGGTTCGTTTAGTGACAACACGAAATCAGCATCACTGGCTTTGCTTCCAGGCTATATAAATATTCACAAACAATTTTTAGATAAATACAACAACCAGAAAACCGAATATTAAATTAAATTGTCAAATTCTACCTTTACTATTCGAGGAACTATTGGAGGAACAGGTAAATTGTAAGGTTCATCCCTCTCGAAAATATCATCAAGATATAGTTCTTCGTTGAAAAGCTCTAATTTTAGGAACGGCTCCATTTTGTCGTCACTCACTTTTTA